>OX940986.1:31576928-31803232 GCA_954871275.1 Leptopterna dolabrata | reverse complement strand
CGAATCTTCCAGTATATAGGTAGGTGGTATAGTCCTCTTCAACTTGACGATCTTGAATATCTCTGTAGACCAAGAGGGAGTGTATCCTTTCTCAAATTCCGCTTTCCTCTTGGATATCCTCACGTGATCACCCAATTTGAATTTGGGGCGGGATGGTGTACCTTTCTTCTTCTCGTAGAGGGTCTTGAGTGCCAAGGCCTCTTTTCGTTTCCCCTTGACATCTATTGGTGCCATCTTGATCGAGCGATGTTTTGATCTGTTGTACTTGTTGATAACATCCACAATAGCATCCATCCACTTGTAGGTTCCTTGTAGACTGAAACGTTTCCACAATTCCGTCTTCAACGTTCGTATGACACGTTCCACAATGGACGCTTTCAGGTTGCTGTATGTCGAATAATGGTTAATATTATGACTCTCCAATAACAGCCGCATTTTCCCGTTGTAGAACTCCTTTCCCTTATCTGTCTGCAGATGCCGCGGTAGGCGTGGGCTCGAATCATCAAATACTTTCTTGAATCCGTCACAGACTGCAGCACCTGTCTTGGATTTGAGTGGTGCCACCCAAACATATTTTGATAGACAATCAATGACTACCAGTATGAATCGATGTCCTCCGTTGAATCGGGAATAGGGTTGCAGCTCCAACAGATCCGCTTGCCATAGGTCATCTATCCCCTTTAGGAGCACTCTCCTCCTAGGGTAATTCTTTCTTGCAGGTCGATGAAGCTCCTCCACAATTCTCTTCTTGACTTCCATCATTGCTCAAGTCTCGTCGTGTACTGATCCATGTTGACAGGTACCCATCCTTTTTTGTATTATCTTGGTACCATCTGTCGAGTTTTCTTCTTCTTCTGTTTCTTCATCTCCGTCTTCTTCTTCTTCTTCGTCTTCTTCTTCTGTTTCTTTGTCTCCGTCTTCTTCTCCTTCTTCTCCTTCTGCTTCGTCTTCTTCTTCTGTTTCTTCTTCTTCTTCATCGTCTTCTTCTTCTCTTTCTTCTCCTTCTTTCTTCTTCTGCGGCTGACTTCCATCTTGATTCTTATTTTTTTCTGTAGTAGACTTCCATTTCTTGATTTCCCTACCTAATAATTGGAAAAGTTGCGTTCCCTACCTGATAATTGCGTGCCCTAATACCTAATATCGCTCAACTCCAAGTGTTCAGAAAAAAAAATAGAGACCTCACTACTCGTGCGCTGTGCGACTTGCCTTTCGGATACTTGGCCTCTTCTACACTGAGGAGCAAAATCATTATTTTGACCCCGGTTTATTCACTGTTTTTGTAAACAGACTCTTTATTATATGCCCTTTCGGATGTTGCTTTCCCTACCTAATAATAAGAAAAATTGCGTTCCCCACCTAATAATTGCGTTCCCTAATACCTAATATCGCTCAACTCCAAGTGTTCAGAAAAAAAATAGAGACCTCACTACTCGTGCGCTGTGCGACTTGCCTTTCGGATACTTGGTCTCTTCTACACTGAGGAGCACAATCATTGTTTTGACCCCGGTTTATTCGCTGTTTTTGTCAACAGACTCTTTATTATATGCCATTTTGGATGTTTCAAATCCACAAAACACACTTCTGATGAACTATATCTTTTCTTATGAGCATTCGTTTCGTTCAATATTTTCTTGTAAGACTGTAAATCGTGGTCCCTAATTATGCTCATATCTGGTCTTTTTGCAAACAATAATTCCAACAGTCCTCGAGTGCATTCGATTTTCATAGAGTTCCCTAATTCGATCCTATCATTCTTGAATTCCACGTAGCTGTCACCCATTGTAAATCGTTTTGATGCTTTGTCATATCGTATCCCGTATGTTTCATCAAAATCAGGGTCCCCATCAATCTTCTTCCGTATATATTCTGATGTGATGTCTTCATCTTTTCTTCTTGCTCCATCTCCTTCCTCCATCTTCGGTATTTCATTTTTTGTAGTAGTAGACGGTGTCTCAATTATTCTCAACTGGTCCTTCTTCAAATTTCCTTCTCCTCCAGTAGATGGTCCTCCTCCTCCTCCATCGGTCGGTGAAACCACAATGTATGGTATAATAGTGTTACCATCTGCTTTGATCTTCTCGTAGGGTGTTGATCTTGAACTTCTTCCTTCACTCTTCATTACTCCAGATGATAGATCGACGTCTGATGATCCATCCTCTTCCTCCTCGTAACTGGTTTTGAATATGTCCAGCACATTCGTACTCCTCCTTGTTCTCATCCTCCTTCTTCTTTTGTTGACGAATTTGAATTGGTCTTCTTCTTCTTCTTCTTCTTTAAAATGAAATGGTGGTAGGGCTGGTCTTATATGTTCGACTGAGCCTGACACTACGTCACGAAGAGGTTCGTATTTCCTTTTTAGCTGCGCCTCCTTCTCCTCTCTGCTCCTCCTTATCTGATTATATTTCTTGCGAATATTCTCTCGTACTTGCGCTATTGAGTTCTCCATGTTACTTCTTCTTCAATGGTTGACAAGTAACTGATTCCTCCTCCTGCTCCCTCAGGGTATTATATATGTATCGAACCCTTGACGATAACGACCAGTGCTGACACCACATTCTTTATCGATAACTAAAAATCCATATTGATGTTGCTCCCAACATAATGAACAAATTTCCTTGAACTTGTTGAAACTCATATCCATGTTGACATGATCGTCATAAATTTTTTTCATGTTCAACGTATCTTGACGAAATACAATTATCAAGTTCGCACAATCTCGCAGTAAATGTTTAGGGATACGACAATAGCTTTGCGCCAGATAGAAACTATCAGTCTGGCTGTGACGGCCCATACTAAAATACATCCTAATACGCTCCTGTTTTTCACAAGCAATATCATCAAATATCATAATCGAGTTTGGGTTGGTTTGACAGGGCAGTGGGACATCGTCACTATTCGAGTACCTATAGAATCCTATTTCGTTCAGAGGTTTTAGAACATTGCACAACTGAATGTATCCCGGTTGAAAGAGCGTTTTCGAAAAGAGATAGATATTTTCAAATTTCAAACCTAATGAAGAGTACAATAGATTGAGCATTAAATTGGTTTTGCCGCCATTCGAAGTTGCACATATGATGCATCGTATGCTATTTGGTAGCAACTCACTATGCCTAGTTCTCGCATCGTGCATGGTGGCATCGTCCTCGTTAATATTTACGACGGGAAGGCTGACGTCTAGTCTACGCAACTGCATGATGGATAATGTGACTTTTCTACCTAATGCCCCCCTATTTATACACTTTTCAATGCTACCACCACCACCTTTGAAAAATATAAAACTGGGTGTTCCCTCCCTTCATTCATTCATCCACATTCATTCAATAATAAATTACATTCACTCACACATTCATACCGGTCAGAACCAGTAAGGGAGAGGGCAACCCGGTTCCGACCCTCGAGCCCACCCACGCTTTGAGTGGAGCAAGGAGTATACAACAATTGCCGGTTGCTGTAAGTCGAACGAAAATTAAGGATTCGAGGAGGAATACTTTAAATTCGTTCGACAAAACAAGACTAAAACCGACAGAAGAATATCCGTCACTTGCTCCGGCAACCCCCGAGAAAGCGAATAACGCTTTCCAGCTGCTTACGCAGCAGTTTGGTTGCTCCCGTCGGTCTTCTACCGGAGTTGCCTCTATTACTGGTTCTGCCTTTATTACATTCATACACACACGGGAGGTGGGGGATGGAGTACTTTGAGATAATATTCCTCGCATCCCCACTATTATTTCTATACCTAATGACTAGAAAATTTAAAACATTTAAAACCTAATGACTAGAAATCCTACAATTTGATAACCTAAAATTTGAAAATCCTATAATTTGATAACCTACAATTGGAAAATCCTACAATTTGATAACCTACAATTGGAAAATGCTAAATTGAAAGAATTTAAAAAACACTATACGGAGCATTATTCCTCACGCAGGATATAATGTCCTATGGCTAATGTGTCGATGCCATTAGGTAAAATGTGGCGTTTGTCGTCGTGTGGGGAAAGCGATATTTTATTTAAAACGATACTTTGAACATTGTGGGACTTTGACCTAATGCTAGTGCAGTCATGGCGGCTTATTGTGGAGGAGGTTATACATTTGAGGTAATCATCAACGGTAATTTGATTTTCGACTACGGCCCGTTGGATACCTTTGGCCCGCTTGTATTCTTTGCCCTCGATTTCAATACCGTACATTTTGGACCTACATGCTACAAAACGATATATGATCTTCCCTGCCGCCTCGTCCTTGAATCTACCCAAACACTTTTTGTACAGTGGGGAATAAAGGGGGTGTTGTGTTGGGTAGTTGGAGGTATCGAGGTACCGATCTGCCATTTCCCCTTCCATATCTTTATAAAAATCATTTGTCTTTATCGTCCATATGAAAGAGTCTGTATCCATGTAATTCAACTTGAGACGATCCCCTGGATACTTGACCTTCATGACGTCATACTGGTACTGGTACATCACCGTCTTTGATAAATCTAAAACTGCTTGTCCTACGTAAAAAATCGAAGTTTTCCCCATTTGTATAGCCACCAAGTCTTCGTTTAAAATATTTGAATCTATAAAATTTGATTTGGCAATTAGCTTCTCCGCTTGCCTATAGGAGGTGGCTAATCTGACGTCGATACGTTTGCGGATCTGCTCGCACGTCTTCCCGTATATGGCATTGTTATACAGTTTGAATTGGTCTTTTTCAAAGTCGTTTCTAGAATTCTTGCGAAGCTCATTGTTCATGTCTATATAGGGCTTGAGCCATTTCGATTGGCGGAACTTTATGGCTCGATTTATTTTTACTAATACAAGACCATGATCGAGAGCTTGTTTTAATGCCATGTAGTGTACCACATAGTTTTTTCGGTTGCCCAAATGTGCCACTAATTTTCCCCCGACATTGGGCAACTTCTCAGGGAGGAACGGTAGATCACTGTGATCGTCGTGGAGTTGATCCGGGTATTCTACATCTGCATCCAACAAGTAACCAAAAGGGTCATCATCTTTCAAAGTGTCTAATTTGATGGTATCCGGATCAACCCATGAAAACTCACCTATGGGGAGGGGCTTTGTCATAACCGTAGCATACAATGCGTTGCAATCTTGGTACGTTATATAAGTATCATCTTTCGTGGGGTCGTAGTGGGGGGCGTATTTATTATTTGCCTTAGAATACCGCCCCGAAGCTTGTACTAGGCCTCCACGAATACCAGATTCCACCATCAAAAGCATATTATAGTCAGTCAGCAGCTCTAATTTGACTTTTGTCATTCGTAGCATGCTGGACCATGTCATGTGGGGTGTTGTGTAAAATTGGGCGGGGTCAAGCTTGTGGGATTTTAGCGTCACATCCCTAAACGCTTCAAATACCTCAGCTAGAAGAAGGGTGTCAATTTTTAAATAGAGATCGTGATAGTCACCGAGGGTTTCGCAGTTGAATTCCTGCCACACATTTTGGGCCCGCTCATACTCCTCCTCAGAAATACCCGCATGCCTCAATTTACTATAAAACTTATCAATTGGCGGCAATTGGGTTTCGAGGAAACGGTCCCAAGAATCCATATACTCGTATGGGTAAACACCTTTCTGCTTGACGAGCTCTAGTAAACGGGGATCGGGAAAATAACGGGGTAAAATATTAAAATCATTTAAATTTTGACTCAGACGGTCGAGGCTATTAGATAAAAATCGGTAACTATCTAAAAATCTGATGCAAAACCTATTAGAAACGTACTTGGTAAAACTAATATATTTTTCAGAGTTTGCTGCAATTACTTTAATTCTTTTGTTATCTACTGCATTAAGATTTGGAATTAAGAAATGAGAATCGTACCCAGACAGATTATGGAAAAATACAGGCAGGAACGATGGTGCCTTAAACCTAATATTGCAGTTATTGTGGGCAGCACCCCGGTACATGCCTGTGATGTGACAGTGGTCATATACTTTTCTATTGTATGAACTGAATGACTTGTCGCACATGTAGCAAATAGTGGCAGCGTCATGATCCAATTCTTGAGCTACAGTAAGTGGGATCATGGGAACTTTGCGGGCATACACCTTCTCCACTTCCTGAGCTATATATGTCAAGAAATGCATAAGCTTCTCGACTACGTCTGGACCTCTATATGAAAATATCTGTTCCAAGTGTTGGGCATATGGTAAAACTGAGGGATCAATCGATAAAAATGCACATGCAGAGTTAGGCTCGTGTCTGTTGTATGGGAGTTGGTAGGAGTTGTTCGGATTCGGTGGGCAGGATTGCACTGTTGGTAACAAGCTTTCGAAATCGCCATATACAACAAATGGAACCCTCAGTGCTAGCTCAACCTCTTTAAACTCAACGAATTTATCTTCTTCTTTGGGCATCGATACAGCCACAGGTTTATTCCTGTTGCATACATTTTCATGAGCTTGTAAATCTCCTGAAAGTGGATCGATTTTCTTATACCACAAACAACGCTTACATATATTTATTCTTTCTTTATGTTTTGTTATTTGACTGCGAACTAATCTGTTAAAATCCTTAATGTAAACGTAGTGCCTATTGTCCCCTTCTTCTAGCATTAGGAGGTCCCTGTGGTCATCCAACTCCCTATCCACGACCTTCTTTGGGCACACAATATTCTTTTCGTTCAGAGTAAATACATTGATAGAAATATTGTTTTTAGCTTCGAATATTTTGATGTCGTGTAGGGAGGTGGGAAAAGAAACGCAGCTGAAATCGTAGCGGTGAGGGATATTCCGATATTGTGATGGCCTCATTGAATGATGGGGAACGAACTTGGCTAAAATGGCGAAATAGAAGCAGCGGTTGTCGTCATTTGGGACATTTAGACAAGCTTTTCTATCAGCGATTATCTTGGGTAGTTTGAAGGGACCAGCCCCTCCACGTAGGGGGGAGTACTTGTTTATTTTTAAACGCAGCCCATAAATTAATTCCAATTTCCATCCGCTCTTCTTCAGTTCTAATTCTGTTAGTTCATCATTCAGCTTTATGAACATGTTGTTTAAAATATTGTCAATTTCTGGATGATCTAATAAAATTTCATTCTTCACTTTAATGTTGGTCTCTAGGTTTTCATTTAAAATGTTCACCATGCGGCAGTCCACGAATATATTAAATTTGATGGGGCCGTGATCAGAGAGGTTTTGTACTAAAATCCTAGTTATTTTGTGCCTCACATCATGTAAAAATAATGGCAGATCCAATGTAAAATTTGATTGTATAAAATATGATGCGATTCGATTCGTAAAAGCTGTTTCGTACGGTAAGATAAAATCAATATTAGGTTGGGTGGCTAGTAAGTTTCTTACGTGAGGATCAGTGGACCTTCTACAATTGTTGCTAATTGATGGCACTGTACTACATAATTGTATATGGGCATGAAATAGGGCTGCACTAGCGAACTGTCCACCACACGTATCGCATAACAAATCAGCTTTACAGGCTAGTTCGTGTCTTATTTTTTCTAATATATCTTGAAAAACTTCCCCACATTTCGCGCAATAAGAAATCCTAGTGTGTAAAATTTCATGACTCATTCGATCAGACGGACTATTACACGCTTCCCCACAATACTGGCAAATACACTGGAAAATATCTACATCTTCTGGTGGTGGTGGGGGTGGGGAAGAAAACCTTGTTTTTTTAAGCGGGGGCGCGTCACAGCTCATATTGTGATCGGCTGCATTCAAATTATTACCACATCGGTCGCACAAAACAAAATCTTCAACTTCGAACATTCTTCGCCCGCAATTGGCCTCGTGCTGTGTCAGTAAATAATAGCATGGGAACGTTGAATGGCAAAAAGAGCAAGTTTTAGAAGACGATGCCATTGTACAAGTTGGTAATTAATCAAAATAAACTATTGAACTCCAAAATATAAAGTTGAGTACTCTTCTACGAAAATTAACGAACGCTCTTCTATCAAATTAATGCAATAACAAAAAAAAAACCTCTTTCAAGGAACGAGAAAGGAACTCTGAACGAGAAACGAGAAAACAAAAATAAAGTCGAACGAAACCGGATCTAAGAAAGAAAAAGGTGATGGGGGTAAATTAAATGTAATCTTCTTGAATGTTGGATCTCAGCGAGTGGGAAAAACTATTGCGAGATATGTGTGAAAAAGAAAAAATGAAAAATTAACTGGATAAGAAAATAAATTGATAGCAAGGGAGGGGGAAAGGGCGAAAAAAAAATGTTGTAGGGGTAAACTAAATGAATACTTCTTCAAAGTTTGGGTCTCAGCTAGTGAGATAAAAACTATTGCGGGATATGGGAAAAAAAATAGGGGGAAAATAAATTGAATAATAATAACTGAGATGGGAGAAGAAAAAAAAAAAAACGAGGTAATTTAACCTAAAAGAAGGATGAAGAAAGAAAGAGAGAAAAAAAAAAAAACGCAAAGGGTTTGGGATGCTACTAGAACCAATGATCCTAACAATGAATATTAATTAGGGATTACCTATTTAATCTTCCGTAGTTGAGGAGATGGGAGCAGTGGCAGGCAGGAGGACTTTCTGTGTTGAGAACTCAGAACGAAGTGTGGCTGCTGAGGGACTCCGGCTCCTTATATAGGGGTGAAGGGGAGTGCCTGTTCAGACCTGCTGAGGCAGGTGGTTCAGTGGCCCGGGTGATTGTCCAGACCTTTCCAAACTTGATTAGATCTGTTTACACAAGTCCTTCCAAGGTGGGTGAGTGGCCTGGGTGATTGTGGTATTGTGGATTGTGGGCTTGTGAGGGTGGTAGGAGGTTGATGGGTGATGATGGATGATGGGTGGGGGGGGGGGGGTGATGGGTGAAGGTTTGTGGGCGGAGGGGTAGGAGGTGGTGAGGGGGTTAAGGAGGAGGGTGGGGTGGGTGGAGGTCTGGAGGCGGCAGGTGGCGGGGTGGGTGGAGGTCTGGAGGCGGCAGAGGGCGGAGTGGGTGGAGTCTGGAGGTGGCAGAGGGCGGGGTGGGTGGAGGTCTGGAGGCGGCAGGGGGCGGTTGTAGGCGGCAGGGGGCGATAGGACAACGTCCAGGGGGGGGGGATGGGGTGGATGAGGGTATGGGCGAGGGGTGGAGGGGGGTGAGGGGAGTGAGGGGGTGAGGGGTGAGGGGGAATGAGGGCTAGGGGGGTGAGGGGTGTGTGGGAGTGAGGGGGTGTGATGGGGGAGTGAGGGGGTGAGGGGAGTGAGGGGTGTGAGGGGGTGAGGGGTGAGGTGGGTGGGGGGGGGGGAGTGAGGGGGGAGTGGGGAGTGAGGGGGTGAGGGGGAGTGAGGGGGTGGGGGGGGGTGGTTGGTAAGGGGTGGGTGAGAAGGTGGACTCGCCCGCTAAGGCAGGAGGCAGCTGGTTAGACTGACGAGCATGTTCAAACAGGAATGTCCCAGAATCCCCATATTGACTCTACTTATGTATAAAAATTATACAGCAATTAGTGTATTGTTAGGTCAGAAATTAAAGAATATATGGATAAATGTACGAATGAATAAAATTTTATAATTTTGATTCTGAAAAAAATTGGAGAATCGAAGACTGTTTTAGCGAATTTTCGAAGAAAAGGAAGCTATTTCATGTTTGATTCGGTAATTTCCCGTTCGTGATGCTCTGACACTTCTCAAGAGTGAAAACGTGCGGCGACGGGAAGAACGTATGTAGGTACTTTCCGTACAACAGGAGAGTGTCATTGGGTCAGCCTCAAATGAATCAAGTGATGGCCAATGTAAACAAATAAAAAATGAATTAGGACTCAGGCGATGGCAGACAGAAAATCAACTCTGTCAGATCAAACATAGCTGTCAGATAAGAAACAACGCTGCAAATCCCTGCACAACGGTTTATTATTTTGTACAGAATACCCTTCTGTTACAGATCACAGCTCTCTGTATAGATAACCCGTCTACTATAATATAATATGTACTATTCTATACATTTTATGTAGATCGCAGACCCTCCGTAGGTTAGTACCTAACCCCGTACTCGTTACTAGGTACCTACCTAAATCACGAGTTGAATGTTGCTAAAATAATTCTGCCGATGACAAACAGTACCTAACAAAAAGAAACACACATAATGAAGTTCTGAAAAGAAATTGTTGATGAGGAGTGAAAAAAAGTTGCAAAAGTACCTACCAACAAACTCCAGCCCCTTCTACGTAGATGGTATAATGAACCGTTGTGTAATAATTTACCGTTGAGTAATGATTTACCATCGTGTAGTAATAATTTACCCAACGTTTGTTCAAGTTTCACTACCAAACTCCAAAACAGCCATCATTTTTCAAATGAAATAATATCACAGAACAACCAACTCGACTTCATACTCCGCCAATATAATCAGGTGGCCCCTAGCAATAATTTTATCTCCGGCTAATTTCCTATTGTGGGCGCGTCCCTGGTAACGAGATTTGGTTTGAATGTATACAATTTCATTCACACTGGAGTCGAAAATGCCTATCGGTGCAAACTTCGGGGCCTTACTGTGAACGAACGGCTGGACGTACGATGCTCCGGATGGTCTTAAAAAACTCGCAAGTTCAAGAACTATTTAAAACCGTAAAAATATTTACGTAAAAAAATGGTATAGGCGTTTTGAAAATTTCAACCCCTATTTTGAACCCCTTAGAGATGACTGGCAGTAACGTCGAGCTTCGAGGATCAGCTAGACCCTGAACGGAACCTATAACCCGAATTTCATCAATTTTGTTTCATGGTAACTAAGAAAAGTGGCCCGTACGGCGTACGGCGGACAGACAGAAATATTTTTATTGCAGTTTTGGATTCTACATACGTTGAAACGTAAACCATCAAATTTTGAGGGGGGGTAAGAATTTTTTTTTTTTCATGCTCGATTCCAATGGTTCATTATTGAAAATAATAAACCAAAATGTACTTTTCTACACGTCTGAACGGGTCTACTGTCCACTGCGAGGGGTTCAGGATGACGAAATGGGTGTCCACGTCCACTACAGAGGGTGTCCACTATACAGGGGTTCAAATACATTGAATCTCCTATCTCTACACCGGGACCACGGCCAAACTGTCCATTAAGAGGGGTGTCCGCTGTACAGGGGTGTCCACTAAGAGGGGTTTCACTGTACCAGAATACCGGACTCCAGTTTACTTTATTCATTCGCACCTACCTGCGAACTACATATAATATTACCTACAAATAATAACATTAAAAAAAAAATCCATTTCTTTGTAGACTTCCGGGTGGTTTTTTTAATCGATATCGTCGGCATCCAGAACCCATTAGCCGAGAGTCGCAGCTTCGTTTGTTACAAGATATTTTCCCACGCCCTTTCCAACTGGGTAGTTCATGAAACTCCCTCGTTGGAACGATGACCAGAGAAGGACGAATTCCTCTCGCCGGTCGACCTTGCATCCCAGGGAGCGGGCGTCCAACGACTATCCCTGGTCCCTAAGTCATATTACTACCAGCATCCTTTACACTGCCAAGTTCGCACAATAAATTAGGCACACAGTGTTGTAACCAGTTAACAAAAACTCAGCAAATTATTACACAACGGTTTATTATTTACCCGTGTAGATGCCCCTTATGCGTAGATCACTGACCATGATCACTCACGATCATGTTGGCGAAACTTTTCGGTGCATACTTGTAACAGAGTGGGTATTATTATTTTTACCTCGACTGCTCGGATTGGGACACTCCTAAATTGCACTAATAAATAATTTATTTTAAATTAGGTGCTATTATAAGAGAAGGGAAGATATTAAATATACAACGATTCCGTTCTGACTCGATACCTTTTAATTGGATAATTAAGGAATAAAGCTCCAAGAAGATTGCTTAAGGGGCAAAAATTAAGGGGAAGCTCAATTTACCCAAGGGGGTGGATTTATATATTTCTCGAAGGATGACAATTTCATGGGGTGACCTATCGGGCAACCGCAGAATTTTCAAAAGGATGAAATGGTTTAAATATCGAGTGATATAAATAAAAATGAGGGAAGTGTGATCTTACCCTGTTGAAGGCAGGAAACGGATTGCTTGTTCTCCTTCCTGTCGTTGGGACGGGTGGCACCGTTCCTGAGTAACAGTTCTTCGTGCTCATGCATTAGGAACTGTTACATACTTCAGGGTCTTACTGTGAACGAGCATTCTCCGGTTGGTCTCAAAAAATGTTAAGTTCGAGATCAATTTTAAAACTTCGAAAAATCGTTATAACAGCGCCCTGGACATTTCACCCCTATTTTTCACTCCTTAGCCTCCTGTTTTTCAACGCCGAGCTACCAACTAGACCCAAAATGGGACCCTCAAACCAAATTTCATTAATTTTTCCTTCATGGAAACTAGGAAAAAAAAGCTAAGTACGGCGGACGGACAGACATTTTTGTTGTTCCATTTTCGGATTCTACATACCTTGAAACGGAAACCTTCAAATGTTGAAGGGGGGGGGGGGGGGGGTTAAACAGGTTTTTTCATGCTCGATTCCAAAGGTTCATTAGGTATTGAAAATAATAAACTAAAATTACAGTTTGTTCAATTGTAAACACTACTTACTTTTCCTTTGTTAAATAATAATAACACATTATTATTATTATTATTATTATTATTATTATTTTCCACTATTGGCTTAGGTTCACTTATTCAGTACACGCACCAACAGATAATATTAAACGTTAGCATTTCATCAAAATATTGTGCTCTGCCTTCTCAGCCATGTTGAGTCCTGGTGAATATTTGGGTGTTCCATATTCTCTAAGCATGATGAAGCTATGAATGATGAAGTTTTTTATGTTGCTCAAAACTGTTAGTCTTTAGCTTATTTTATAAGTTTGGGATATAACTGAGAATGAGGACCCTGTGATGCTTCTCAACCTTGGAAACCTCAGCTGCTTTCTCAACTAAAATTATATTCATTCATTACTTTTGTGTTCAATTGATTGGGTATTTACTACTGTTGGAAAAATGAACCTTTCCGACCTCTATTGGCCTGTCCATTAAATACTTCAGGAAGAGCTACCGATGGTATCCGCTAGATCTGCCACTAGAGCTGAAGACGTTTTTCTTTTGTTTCTAGTATGAACAAAATTACTTTTGTTCCGAGTTCAGTTCTTCAGTTGATGTTGTATGCCTTCTGCCATTATACGTTAAATCTGAGTTTTGCAGCCAGCCTCTTTGTATAGAGTATTGTCCTAATAGTCCTGAGTGCTTTTTGCTACTACATTCGACTCAAGTGTTTGGAGACTCCCCAACGTAAGTGATTCAGTAATCAGTTTGGATTAGTATGAGTCAAGCTTTATGATAAAAGGTCTTAATCAAAAACAGTGATCAACCTTCACGGCGCCGCTTTGCAAGGCGATCATTAATTGATTGAGGCGCTATCATGATTACTAACATTGGGTGTTGGTACAACCTTTAGATTGTTTCAGTGGGACTTCAAGGAACGTAAAATAACTATGTACTGGTTGTGACTGCATGATTGAGTGGATGACTTTACCTTCTCTTTGTAGGATTAGAAAATATTAGAGCTCACCTAGGTAAAGTTAGGCTTAGGGTTTGTCGTCATCCAATCGAATATTTCGCAATATGAAAGCGAAGTATTTCGCTTTGGAAAACTCCTCTGTTGTTTTTAAGTGTGGTAGTGGGTACATAGTTATTGGTTTGTGGTTGACTCAACTGGGCTGTGTAGTGGAGCCAAGGCTCCCAATTACCTATACGGCGC
Source organism: Leptopterna dolabrata (assembly GCA_954871275.1). NCBI lineage: Eukaryota > Metazoa > Arthropoda > Insecta > Hemiptera > Miridae > Leptopterna > Leptopterna dolabrata. Next base: position 31,789,560 of record OX940986.1, on the reverse strand, counting down.
GGTTGTGAAAAGACCCTAATTCATTGGTTTGTACGTTTATGGAACGAAAATGTGGTGATAGTACGTACACTGTCGGAATGGACTGGCCCGTTACTGTTTAGCCCCAAACAGTACGCGCCCCAGGAGATGCGACATACTCCAAGAGGGGGTATGCGCCCCCGTCGATCGAAATTTAAAATCTATGTACATAGTTGAAACGATGCATTGAAACCTGGGATGCCCATTGTAGGAGTGCCTTATCTGCAAATATCGTTTCAGTTGGTATACTTAATAATGTTTTCATGTTGTTCGCAAAGTTGAACGCGATCGACACAGAGGGTACTCGTATCAAAATATCAACAATTGATAATTGATCCGAGCCATCTCCACTGAAAAACCGCCGGGGCATGCAGGGTTTTTCTCCACTGTGTGATACCAATGAATATAGTGGGGTCCTACTGAAGCAGATCTCTTTGGGGTACCTCATTGTCACTTGCCTCACTACGGGTGTATGACCTGGTAGATAAACTTGATTGGTGTGGAAGCCGACGCCTGTCCGAGTTCATATACGTTGTACCTCCGGCCTCAATGAGCTGGAGATCGGCGGAGCTCGCTGACAGTCAATAAGCCTAAACACGGCATGTAGTTTATGTGCATAGGGTGTGATTTGGGCTTTGAATGACCATTACAGTGCAATGAAAAATATTGATCCACACGATTAGTTTATTTACCCTTTCGGTCTTCTTTCCATGATATATGTATAACACTAAGCAATACTAATTGAAAATATTTTAATTTGTTTTCTTGAAATTTGAATTCTGAAATGCTTGAAATGTTTGGATTTTTGAATATTTCTGGGTTTGTTTTCTTGGGATTTGAATTCTGAAATGTTAGAATTCTAAAATTAAATCAAATTTAAACAAAATTGTGCAATTTGTTGGTGGAGACCAACGAGTGGGACTCCTCTAGAGTTTGGGTTATTTTTGTTAAATAATTGTGAAGCACAAGCTATCGTTGACAATGAGGGGGTTGTACAGATTGCCTCAATGCGCATGCCGGATGAGAGGTTTCTAAGTCGAACAACGCATTGTTACACTGTTAGGTAATCGTTAGTTTTGAACGTACATTGAGTAAAAAGTCGGAAAATGCTGTATGGCTATGTTGACTGGGATGGTGGCGTGGAAGAATATTTGAGTAGGAGGGAGCGGTCTACCGGCTCTTAGGTCGTTTTCGTCCCTCTGCCAAAATTGGTTGGAACGCCTCCTTTTCCAAAAATGAGGGGAGGAAGAGTAGCTCCTTGTTGGTATATCGAACTGGAGCTAATTGGTTGTTAATTTTTGGAATGCGTACAGCTATCGAATGGCTCTCAGGCTGACAACACGAAGGTGACGTTGCTTTTCTCCTTTATCAGTGACGATCATCAATGTCTAATCGCCCATCTCGCTCCTCATCTGCCGGGATGAGCCCTTCCCCTAAGAGACCTAAATTCTCCAGGGACGTGGTGAATGAGCTTTATAAGAGGATGGATGAGATGGAGGAAACACTCTCTGCCAAGATCATTGCCCAAGTTAGTGTCGTACTGAATCGTGGCAGTATGGCCGTACGTTCAGGTGAAGGGACTAGAACTTCCAATGTGGATGACTCGGTCCAAATGGATACACAGGAGAGGACTGAACCATCCGATCTAAGATCTGTCCTCGAACGAAGGTCAGCTGAGAACAAGCCAGCAGACAAAGCCGAGAATGAGCCGGCAAATTCACTTCGATCAAAGTTTGCTTCCGAAAGGTCGCTCTCAGCTGAATACGTGAAGCAAATTGCTTTTAATTCGAGGAAGGTCAATCACCTCAAGTTCAGAACCCTTGACACTAAGTTGAGTTTGGACACTTCATTCAAGTCTTGGAGGAGGAACCTGGAGAGATCCATTGATGAAGAAGAATGTTCCTTCATACTTGATTCTAGGGTTGCTCGACCAGACTGCTTCACTTCAGAAGAAGCAGAACTTGTTACGAAGAAGGTTAAGTACTTCATAGAGTCCAGCCTAGATCCGTACTATGAAAACCTTGTGAAAGATCTCATGCATCCCAAGGATGTCTTGAAAAAGTTGGCAAAACTTCGTGAACCAACTACCCTCCAACACATTACTACTCTGGTAGAGAAGTTGAAATCAATTTACTTTGACCCAAAAGCTGAAAAGGCTTATGAGTTCGTGTCACGCTTCCGAGATACTGTTTCAGACATTCGGAACTGCAACATGGATATGCTCTCAGATGAGTACGTTAAATCGACATTCCTTGTTGCTCAACAAGGTAATGTTAGGTTCAAAACCGGTTCATCATCAGCTGTGTTGCAAAACGTTCTGTACTCGCACGGGTTAAGTGCCAATTTGTTCAGTGTAAGACGAGTTACAGAAAAAGGTATGCATGTCTTACTTAAGAAAGATGGGGTTGATTTCATTGACTCCCAAACTGGCAAAGTAGTGAAACAAGGCCATTTCAGGAACAATCTATGGTGGGTTGACTTTGAGTTAGATGATTTCCCTACTGAGATACCCGAGCCAGCTAATAAAAGGTTTAAAAGTTATGCCGGTACTGTAGACTCAAACTCTGGGGATAAAGAAGTGGGAGGGAGTAACAGTTTAAATTCTACCTCAAGTTCAGTAATGGAGTGTGAGCCAACAGAAAGCCGAGAGAATGTTTCAGTGAATGGAATTTTAGAGGAATCAGATCAAGCGATTGATGCACTAAGAGAATTTGACAATAGTGCAATCTCCTCTAATTTTACACCAAGCCTGCGAGATAACAAAGCCGCATTATGGCATTTGAGGTTGAATCATGCCTCTAAATCATATCTAGAGGTAGCCAGTAAATTCATTCCTGAAATGAAAGGTGTAAAAATTGGAAACGAAATTATGGATTGTGAAGAGTGAGCAGAGGCTAATGTGGTTAAGAAATCTCACACTCAAACTAGAGTTAGGACAGATGTACCATTTGTGGTGTTACATTCAGAGCTTATGGGTCCTATTAGACCTGCAAGCTTTCGCATTGGTGCTAAATACATCCTGACATTTATATGTGACTACTCAAGGTACTCTTTTGCTTATCAGATTTCAAACAAAAGACCGGTTCTCTGGCCTTCAGTAAATTTGGATGAAATAACGCGTATAACTAAAAAGGAGCCTAATGTTTTATTAATCCGAACTGATGGGGGATTAGAATATAAAACAGTAGAGATGAAACGGTTATTGTCTAAACATAATGTCCAACTTGTTACATCGCCACCAAACACACCACAACTAAATGGGTGTGCAGAACGATTTAATCTCGAGTTAATTCAAAAAAAGTTAGAGTTAACCTGTTGTCTGCGAAAATGCCACATTCTTTTTGGGGATATGCTTTGGAACACGTAGTGTATGTTCACAATAGAATGCCTAACAAATCCAATGGGTCTATAAGTCCGTTTGAAAAGTTATAGTATTCCACCTAGTTTGAAATTCCTAAAACGTTTCGGTTGTCTGGCTATGTATGTAGACAAATCTAGAAAACTAAAATTCGCTCCTAACGGAAAAAGGGCCTATTTCCTTCACTGTGGGAACACTGAAATTTGGTTGTTAGACGAACTTACAAAAACAGTTGTCAGGTCACCCGATGTAAGATGCATTGAGTCTCAAGTGTATGGAGATAATGTGAAGGAACTACCAGATGTCATTAAAGAAACTTTGGGATGGCATGACCGTGAGAGTGAAGATGTGGATTCTAAGCCGGAAGAAGGGAGTCTTGAGCCTGAAGAAGAGATGGAAGACTCCGGCGGTCAGCTCATTCATGAGGAGTTGACAAACGCTGTCATGTTTGTTGAGCCGAATACATAAATGATGAAGCAATGGCTTCAGATGAATCCGAGTTTTGGGAACAAGCCATTCGAGATGAGTTAGATTCCCTCAATGACAAAGGTACCTGGGAATATGTAGAGAGAATCTCGTTGCCACCCAAAACTAAAGTTATTAAGTCCAGGTGGGTTCATAAGAGGAAAAATGAAGTTGACGGCTCCCACAGGTATAAAAGCAGGCTCGTGGCCAAAGGGTTTGCTGATACTAATGATTATGACGAAAGTGAGATATTTGCTCCTGTAGCAAGGTTAGTGGATGTGAGACTTGTCCTAGCTATTGCTAACATGAAAGACCTTAACCTATTTCAGCTAGATGTGAAGACAGCCTTTCTAAATGGTGATTTAGAGAAAACTGTTTATATGGAGGTGCCTGACGGAGTGGTTGAGCTGAGTGAGTTTCCTACAGATTTTAGAAGAACACGTGTGTAAGCTCGTAAAATCTCTGTACGGTTTAAAGGTATCTCCGAATCTTTGGTACAAGAAACTTAACTCAGTCGTACAAAACGCCCAATTTGTTCGTTATCCTCACCAAAAGTGTCTGTTCAAGTGGGAATGTGAAAATGAATTAATGATTTTATTGGTGTATGTTGATGACTGCCTGTTAGCTTCAACCTCTACTACGAAAGCCCTAGAATTCATTGATAAATTAAATGAATCCTTTGAAATGAAAAACTTGGGAAGTCCAGCAAAGTTCTTGGGCTTAGAAATTTGTAGAAACCGGGAACAGGGATACATTTTTATAAACCAAAAGACATTTATCAGAGAAATTTTGAGAAAATACCTGCCTGAACATATGTCTGTCTCGGATATACCAATGCACCCTAAAACAGTCACGTTAAATCAACAACTGAGTAACGTAGGTGAGTCTCCGGATGTCTTTGCTCTATCTGCAAAATGGGACTCTCCCAGACTTAGCCTTTGCAGTTCATTTTCCTGAGTAGAAGACAAGTGGGCTTTACCCAATATGACTGGGATTGTGTAATACAAGTACTTAGATATCTAAAGAGAACAATTGACATGGGTCTTCTCTATACTGGATCATCAGATGATATTGTAGGGTATTCAGATGCTTCTTTGGGGCTAAATGCATTAAATGGTCGCTCCACAACTGGATACACAGTACAGGTGTTTGGAGATCTAGTAATGTGGCGCTTCAAGAAACAGTCACACGTAGCCCAATCTTCGTGTGAGGCTGAGTATCTGGCTATGTCCTTAACTTGTGAGGAATTGGCTAGTATTAGAAGTATGTGTAAGTACTTTATCAATATGAACGCAGTACCTACACTTTTTGGAGATTGTAAGATATCTATCTCAAAGACAGATGAATCTAGGACGCTGAAACATATTGTGAAACTTTGTTATCACTTTGTGCGGGATGAATTCCAGCTTGGAAACGTCTCCATTGAATGGGTACGATCGCAAGACCAACTTGCAGACATGCTAACAAAACCATTAGCTGGGGAGTTGTTTCAAACCTTTAGGTCCCTGCTAGTTAGCTATATACCTGAATACTGAAAATTTAAATTTATTATATTCACCGTGATTACCTAAACTCATCACATTTCTATTACGACTCTGTTTAAGCGGAGCTGTGGAATTGAATGCCTGAACCAGAGTCAAGTGACAACCGACAAGTGCAGTATTGGCAACCTCTGTGGATGTGCAGCCTCTTGGTTGTTATTTTTGGACCAGATATCCTTCAGAAGGACGTCAAGGTGGAGGGAGTGTTGGAAAAATGAACCTTTCCGACCTCTATTGGCCTGTCCATTAAATACTTCAGGAAGAGCTACCGATGGTATCCGCTAGATCTGCCACTAGAGCTGAAGACGTTTTTCTTTTGTTTCTAGTATGAACAAAATTACTTTTGTTCCGAGTTCAGTTCTTCAGTTGATGTTGTATGCCTTCTGCCATTATACGTTAAATCTGAGTTTTGCAGCCAGCCTCTTTGTATAGAGTATTGTCCTAATAGTCCTGAGTGCTTTTTGCTACTACATTCGACTCAAGTGTTTGGAGACTCCCCAACGTAAGTGATTCAGTAATCAGTTTGGATTAGTATGAGTCAAGCTTTATGATAAAAGGTCTTAATCAAAAACAGTGATCAACCTTCAACTACCACAGAGCTGCTGAATCTACTCGCAGTTCTGTGCTAATATTGGCGTCTAGGTACCTAACTCCAGATAGCAACACCAGCGCATTTTAACCATGCAATTTCCACCATTTATTTCAAAACATGCATGTTGTGGAGACCCACCATATGTCCTTGTCTCGTAACATTAATCTTCCCTTCGTTCTCCCGGTAAAGTCTTGATTTGAAAGTATTATGTTTCCTAGCATCATTATAAGTACATAATTATGATTAACGTTCTCGACCACTCAGTATTAATATTGTTGGTAGGATTCTTGAGGGTTGGTCACTTAATAAAATATCCACTATGCCGAAGTTTCGATTTATTTATAAATCCTCTTCAGGGCTTAGTTGATAAGTCTTGGCAGCAGAGTTGGGATTATTCGAATAAAAATTTAGTTGAACTAAAGTTGAAACTAAAAACTAATTACTTACCTAGTTTTTGTTCCGAAATTGAAAATAAAAACTAATTTAGTTTTTATTCACAACTTCGAAACTAACTTTTGGAACTAAATTAGTTTTAGTTTCAACTGTTGAAACTAAAACTAATTTAGTTCCAAAAGTTAGTTTCGACGTTGCGAATAAAAACTAAAGTAGTTTAATCTTTTATTCGTAGTTTCGGAACTAAAAATGAAACTAAATTTTTTTTCCTCGCGTTTTTAGCGAATTTTCGACGAAAATTATTGTTCTCGGTCCAAAATTTTGAATAACTCGAATTTTCGAAAAATTTTCATACCAAAATCCGTTTCAGACCATCCTGAATCCACTGCCAAAAATTATACCTATATATGTGTCATTCCAGTTGCAATTCTGACTTCACTATCGTATTCAGCGTGTAAAAACCTTTAAAATGAGGTGTCATTTGTCAGAATTTCATTTTTTGGGTGACCCCCCCCCCCCCTCAGTTTTTTGGACATTTCAACTCTAAACATGACGGTGAAGTCAGAATTGCAACTGGAATGACACATATATAGGTATAATTTTTGGCAGTGGATTCAGGATGGTCAAACGGATTTTGGTATGAAAATTTTTCGAAAATTCGAGTTTTTCAAAATTTTGGACCGAGAACAATAATTTTCGTCGAAAATTCGCTAAAAACGCGAGGAAAAAAACTAAAACTAATTTAGTTCCAAAAGTTAGTTTCGAAGTTGCGAATAAAAACTAATAGTTTCAGTTTTTAGTTCCAGTTCGGAACTAATTTAGTTTTAGTTTTTAGTTTTAGTTTCAGAACTAATTTTTGCCCAACTCTGCTTGGCAGTAGCAGGAACACACGGTCACAGAGTAACACACAGAGTCACATTTCTGATAAACTTCTGATGGAAATTTCTTCTTGATAAAACTACTTACTACTTTCAACTATAGCAATATAAACACCTTTTCTGCCTGTGCTCCTGCTACTGCCGAGACTTATCAACTAAGCCCTGAAGAGGATTTATATATAAATCGAAACTTCGGCATAGTGGATATTTTATTAAGTGACCAACCCTCAAGAATCCTACCAACAATATTATAAGTACAGGCATTATTATACCGTTCTCATGGAAATAGATGGTTGGTCAAGTGAGAAGAGCAGTAATGTGTATTTTTGTGAAAATGTAGTACAATGTATTATATTTTAATGAATAAAATAGTTGGTTTTGAGAAGAAACTAGTTTAACTAGGTATGAAATTGTTGGGGAACAGACCGCTCCAGAAATATGGGACACCGTTCATGGATGTTGGATCCCAAGTTTGGTACAGAGGAAAGTTCAGTAGCGGCGATCCGATTTCGGTTGTTTGTACAGCGGCAATTTGCGCTTGCGTGTACCGAAGGTTTTTCTCTGCCGGTTTCTGCGTTTTGTTGAGAGGCATCGCCTCGGAGACGTTGATGGGGATGCCGTTTATCGAATGGCCTTTCGTCTCGCAGACGGACTTGGCGTCCGACGAACGGGCGAACGTGACGAAAGCGAACATCCTGAAAGGCTGAGGTATGAAGATGTCGGCGACTTCTCCAAAACCTGAGAAATACTCCCTGAGCTCGACGGCTGTCGTGTCGGGGGTCAGCTGGCCGACGAAGATCTTGCAGGCTTGAGACGCGTCCGGAACGTGGTTGTTGGGTATTTTGACGTCGCACCAGCGACCGTCGATGAAATGCCTCTGAGATATGACTTTGGTCTGCACTACGGGGTCTCTGAATCGTACGAAGCCAAAACCCTTGGACAAACCGGTTGCCTGATCGATTTTGATTATCGCCATCGTCACTTCACCAAATCCTTCGAAATATCTTCTCACGTTGTCTTCCGTCGTTCTCCACGCCAAGCCGAGAATGATCAGATCCGAAACTACAGCCCTTTTCTTGACCGGTTGTCGACTCGGGCAGTCTTCAGCTTTCCTCTTTTCTTCTTTACACATAACGCTAACAATGATTTTATCACCCCATCCGTCTTCCGGCGGGTAAAACCGACCTGCAAACAGCCTGACGCCTCGCTGAGAGTTGTTGTCAGTTCGATACTTGAGACCGCTGGCTTTGGGGAAAGCGGACTTCAAAGTTGAGAATAGAAGAGTCGAATCCGTCTCCAAAGGCAGCTCAATGGACTCGCTTCCTCCCTCCGCGGCCACTCGAATGTAACCTGACATATTGAAAAGTCTACTCCACCACCACTTCGAACTTCTACAGTGAAATCTCCTCACTACTGAACACTGCGCGAAAATTGGACAGTACTAAAAAAAATCAACAATTAGCTTTCATTGATATCAAAGCACAAAGAACGTAAAAGAAACCAAAACAGTACAAATCCACGAGTCTGTCTTCTGTCTTATCGATGTGTCTTGTCGATGTTGAGTGTTGATTGTCATAATTTTATTATCATAGTAACAGTTGCTAGAGCTGGCGTGGCTTGTTCCCACGAGATACAATAATATCAACTGAGGTTCATGTAATTTGGCAGGTCATTGATGGAAGTGAGGTCACGTGGATTGTACTTACCTTGCCACGGATCATAAATTAATAGGTAATTTATTATATTTATGAAGCCTTTAGTGTATCTGTATACGCCTATAAAAGTGATGTTGAATTTCAGTTATACATATGTGAAGCCTTGTTTTCTTGTTTACCTACCTACTTCAGAAATACCAAACCCATTCATCAATTCGTCAAGTTTCCCCGCAGACCTTCGTTTATATGTTGGTAAGTGAAAGGTTTATTTGTTTTATTTTCTACATCTTATGGTGGCTTACCACAGAAGGTCTATCGGGAAACTTGATGGATTGATGAATGTGTTTGGTATTTCTGAAGTAGGTAGGTAAATTCGTTTTACTGGTATTTCTGAAGTAGGTAGGTAAAGAAGGTAGGTAAATTTTGATTGAAGTAGGTAGGTAAATTTGTTTTATTTTCTGCATCTTACACCAAATCCATTCAATATACAAAGATAGTGGCGTTTAATGGTTGCTATAATAATGCAGAATCCGCTGGGATGTAAAATACACATTACGGGGGCGATAACGCCCCCTTGGGGGCGGTAGAGGGGTACTGAGGGGCGGCGAACTTGTTTTGGGTGGTGGGGGGGGGGGGGGGCGGTGAGCGCCTGCCTGAACACTTCAACAGGTTCAGGAATCTTTTCGATTCTGTGCTTGAGATGTATTTAGGTGCATCTGAGAGGCCGATAGCTACAATTTATAATCCATGTTGCTTACTTGATCGATAAATTCGCCAAATTCAGTGGAATCAATTCGCAACTTCAAGGTGATAAACTCAATTTAATAAAAACGAAATCTGTTATTTCTGCCTTCCAAAATAATCTCATTTTGTGCAAGCTGAATTTTGGCCGCAACGAAGTTGTGATTTGCCAGTTTCCAATCCTGTCGGATAAGCATAGTGAATAGTATCCTGCATAAGAATATTGAAATCCCATTGATGAAACTTATTGTGAACACCTGGAGTCTTTGCATAAGGCCTTTTCCGAACGTTTTGAGGATATTTTGTCCTCAATGGGTCATGAATCCTCTGTGCACATTGAGAAAACAGACGTTGAGATTCAGGAAATATTTATTGATTGAACTTTCAACTAGTGAGACGTAGAAAGCCAGTTTCCAGGATGATGTTAGGCTCACGGAATTTTGTACTGGTTGAAAGTTGTGTCGGAACCTCCATTTCGCAACCCATTTTTATACCTCTTCGAAATGTCTACGGAATGTCTGGTACCAACGGAGCACTGACGGTGAAAATGAAGAACGTCAGCAACGTTTTTTGGGTAGCTTTTTCTTGTCGTGACGTTTTTCGGCCGGTGGGCCCATGTTAAAAGAAATCGACATCTAGTAAGTGAGACTTGCGCCTTCATCTCACTTACAATAACCTCATGGTCTAATCAATTACATTATTCCTTTAATTAGAATTTTACTATTTGGACCCCCCCCTTTCCATACCCAAACTTAAGGATTTTCACATTAGGTGGGCGTTCAAAAATATTCAACTCCTAAAGGGGGCGGCAGGTTTAAAAAGGTTGAGAACGACTGCCCTAGACCATACCTTAGGCTCTCATTGTTTGGACGAAAGATGGCTGACTGTAGAAAACCCCACTGCATGTTTACCAGAATTGTATATATTTTTATTAGAACTCTTTCAAACCCCGTGCTTATTGAAATTCTTGTGTATTTTACAGTATGCATTCGCATGTTTGTATGCCTAAGCATCCCACACTACGCTGAAAATAATTTATTCGTATTCCCTCGCGTAACTTACAAATAAATTTGGTTGGTAGGTAGTCGTTCCGGTCTTGTTGAACTATTTTCTCTGTCTTCATCGCCAGCCCTCAGCGTTCTACTTGACGCAAACCCTCCGTCACAACTGGCGAATTTTGTTGTCATTTGGTTGTTTGTTGTACTGCTTGTCGACAACGGGAATGATCCACCTTCACCGTTCCTGATGACCAAACTTCACACTTCAGCGGCCGTGTTTTATCCGCTTGAGCTTGTTCTATTCCTGTTAAAGGATCCCAGGTTACGTCGGATGAGGTAATCACAGTGACAGTAAGAGTACTCTTTCGTCCCGACTAAACTGTAGGTACAAAATAAATGAAAATGTTTTCTATGTGTGTGGAATAAACGCTGCAAATTTCTGCACAGCGGTTCGTTGTTTTTGTATATACATATATAGGTTTTCCAAGTCAGATTGAGAATTTTCCAAATCAAATTGAGAATTTTCCAAACCAAATGGAGAACTTTCCAAATCAAATTGAGAATTTCCAAACCAAATTGAGAATTTTCCAAATCAAATTGAGAATTTTCCATTTCTAATTGAGAATTTTCCAAATCAAATTGAGAACTTTCCATTTCTAATGACGAAACTACGAACAGTGATTATCCGTTAGTATTTATCAAAGAAATCGGAAGACAGGTAAGTTAAAAAAAATGTACCTTGGTAGGTATCACATCAACCGAATTGCCCACTTATCTACATTATCATACATGGATATGATCATACAGCTTTCCAAGGCAGCTGCTGGAACTCCACTTCACTAAAAGTGCCGTTATTTATTTTCATTTTCAATATATATATAATTATAATGTATGTGTCATTCCAGACGAACTCGAAAGAATTGAGATAAAAAGTTCAAATTTGCACAAAAAATCTGTCTTGGCAATCGACAGGCTAAGTTCGTAGATGGGCAGAATCGGGTCACTCTAAGGGGGAGTTTTGGGGAGTTTTAGGGGGGAAAAATTACCCATAAATTCCCAAAATGAAACAGTCTGACAAGTGACACCTCATTTTAAAGGTTTTTGTACGCTGAACACGATGGTGAAATCAGAATTGCGATATCTCATTCCGTTCTCAAACTGGAGCACTTTGAAGATGAAGGAACGTGGTTATTTCTTGAGATGTTCTTCCTGGTTCGTCTGCTCTAATCTGATAACGGAATGGGATATCGCAATTCTGACTTCACCATCGTGTTCAGCGTTGGAAAATCTACAAACCGAGGTGTTACTCGGCAAAAAATGAAACAACAAATTTGTTACGTATCCAATACCTACTCTGTATTGGATACGTAACATACGTACTGTACGTATGTTGGATACGTAACTGTACGTATATTGTAGTACCAATACTACAATATACGTACATACTTGAATACCTATAATTACCCAATAAGTTTAAGATTGCCCATATTTGAATGGGATATCCGAAACATCACATTTTACATAAAATCAGTTATTTCTTCGAAAATTCGCTCTTATAGCCATGCTGCATGACTGTGGTTTTTTTTTTTTATATTAGTAGCTACAACTACACTAATTTGATTCAGTTTTGGTTCGACTACTTCCACAATCTCGTCAGCTAAAGGTAAAATATTTTGAGAGATAAAATACCTCTGACGTTCGACGGGAGGTTTTGCTGCCAAACGGTCTTTAATTGTTAAGTCGATGTTTACCAGTTCCCTCATAAATACCTACTGAGTTGGCCAGCGATTTTCATAAATTGCGAACGTGCAGTGACGCCTGAACGTTTCTATAATATAATATGTCAAGTCCGGTTAAGATGGTGAAGTGAATTTTTCATAGTAGCGACGACACGTTTCGCTCGACGCTAATGACGAATGAAGTTCTACGTGAGTAGGAAAAGACTCAACTAAGCGCTTTGAGGTAACAGGTGTCGAAAAAAGATGACGGATATTCGGGTGGCAAGTTCCACATAAAATCTTAGACGGAAACAGCGAAAGTCGAAGGAGGAAGCAGCAGCACCACGGATGTAACACCGGAGATCGTTTCGGTTCGTGATGTTATTTTGAATAGGTAGTTGGGTAAGACACTAAAATGCAGAGTAACCTGACATGGACCAAATGAAAGTTCCATGAAATCACCCTGAGCAAAATGAATAAAAAATACTGAGTTGCCTGTTGAGAGTCGTAGGTACTGTTTACAATTCTCGAGTCGACTACGACTCTTATCAGATATTCTGGCACAGGTATTCTGGCACCTGTTTTCAATGAGCCTAAAGCCTCTGTTTCGTTCTTAATGTGTAGCCTGAAAAAGTTGGCAGGTTCGCCTACGGAACTGTAGCAGATACTTTCACAATAAACACGTTGAGCCCCAGCAGTGTTTCCTTTCACAAAGAGAGGAAGCCCCACAGAGTCGTAGCCAACCAGACAATTGTACAAAAATATTGAATTCATGGTTCATAGAGTATGAAACTCTAATGGGTTTCAACATTCACCGCAGTACCAATGGCATGTCCAACACAAGCCACAGCCAACCTCACCATACTATCCCTGAATGATTCTCGCCATACTAAGGAATGAAACCAGCATATTATGTTGTTAGTACGTATACCACTACGATTACAAACCACGAATTCGCGACTTTTACTTACTGCTCGATCTTCATGTCGTTTTCAATACGTAACATTAGACAACAGGTTTTACCATCCGTCCTACTTTTGGAGTAAATGTACTTTTTATTCCCTGTCCTCCGTCCTTCTTTGAAATTTGGTCATTTTGTCCTACATTTTGGATGCACAGTCAAAATACAATAAATAAAATGAAAATCGGGAGTTTTAGGCAAATTCAGCAATCTAAAGAAAAATTTGGAAATTCTATCTGAGACAGAGAGGTTCCTCTAGTCTTTGCTGTCATACCCACAGTTTAAGTTTTGGTTTATTATTCTGTGAATAATACACCTATGTATTCGCTCAGCAAAAAATTTTTATAACACCCCCTCAAAATTTTTTCTGTTCCGTTTCAACGTGCGTAGATTCCAAAAATGCAATGTCCGTCCCCCGTCCGCCGTACGCCGTATCACGTGTACAGGCTTCATTTTCGGTCTAAAAAAGTCGTTCTTTCGCACACATGCTCCATTTGGGCCCTAGTTGTGTTCCGAAACTTTTCAGCCCGATCGGAATTATACCCAGGGGTGTTATGAGTGAAAATGTGTGTAAAAATAGGTACTTTTTGCGTTTTAGCAACATGTTGGTAACATGAGCTTTTAAGGTATCGTTTTCCATGTTTTTTTGGACGAGAAGGCCGAATATGAAGTCGATTTTGACCAAAGAATAGAAAATTGAGGTTCTACCAGATGTTCAGCTCCCGAAATTGATTTTTTATGAGTCAAGAACCTGGGAAATCGTCTGAAATCACCATCAATTTGTAGAATAACACTGGAAAAAGTGTCAACAGGTGGATCAAGATGATTAAATGGTACTATCAATGATCGAAGATAATTTATTAAAAAAAAAAAAATAAATAAAAATAAAAAAATTTAAAAAAAAGAGGAGCTTACCTTATTCGTGTTTTGGGGGCCACAATTGGTGGAAACCACCAGAGATAGAAATTTCAATTATTTTATATGAAAGAAACAATAAATGAACAGCCAACATTTCTGTAGGTATGTCCAGTAGAATAATAAACCCATGTGACAAGGACTTTGCAGCGTTTTTAGGATCTGCTATGCTATTTCCGCCTGGTTTCAAATGTGGCGAAACATATTAGTAGAGAACTGAAACTTTTTGTAGAACTAAAGCTTTGGTTTGAAAATTGTTATACCTACCAATTATTTTTGATGCGATCAACACTGATTTGTTCCAATACCTAAATAGAATGCTACAATCCCTTCATAACAAACTGTCAGTTACTTACCTGGATTTTGTCATAATTATTATTTATGAGACAAAAATAGTTTACTATTGCCTAGGCTTTGCTGTCATTCCCTATTCTTTTTAATTGTTGGTGTTTTAGATATGAGGAAAGAGGAGGGTGTGATGTCTGAAATACACCGCAGAGAACTGGAACTTTCTGTGTGACGTTTAAATGTTCAAATCTCTGTCTTAAAAATATCGGTAACTGTTGAGAAAAGGCTTATGACAATTTTACTTTTTAATTACGAACATAGGTACATAACTAGGTACATGTCCCTCATTAGGTCCAACTACATATTTATGTGGTGTGTCCTACATACATTAGCTGGTGAATGTTCTACATTTTCATGTTGTCTGTCCTATATTCAGAAGAAAGAACAATAAACTATGAAAAAACCATAAAAAGTTATTAAACTACCTACCTGCCTGTACAGTTCTATTTAATTGAATATTATGTAGTGCTATTATATGTCCTATAATGCCCTATAATGTCCTATAATGCCTACTTGTTTAGTTCCATTTGCTCTGCTGTCATCTGGTAGGAATGTGCCAGATCGGCCTTAGACCCTCAGTTCCGCACTCCAGGCTGAAAGTCCCGTGTCCCCACTCGCCCTTCAATTATAAACTCGAAACTCCTTTCTCGGAACAATCAGCGGTAATCGATCGTCGAAACGCGAAAGTAATATAAGGAGCGTTGTGCAAGGTGCCGAAGGACTGGACACGACGCCGGAGGACCGAGACCAGCGAGCCCTCATTGTTACCCCGGCGATCTTTTTCTTTACGATTTCGAAACAAATCGTCGATTCCAGTTATGAAGTCGTCTGCATGAGGGTCCTTGGTCGCAGCGAGCTCTGTGGCTTTTGTACTTGTACGTCGATCGTATTATGTGGGTGACCTTGGAGGTGGAACAGCCGATCTCCGAGGGTTCGTTGATCATTTTTTGGTTCACTGGCGGATCGAGGGGACCAAAACGACGGGAAAGGTCGGGCCCGTGACAGTGCGCATTCGGTTGTTTCTGGAAGAAGTTGTATAGGTTTGTTGGAGCTATGTAGGAATCAGTTCCAAGCCTGATCCGCATAATCCTACTCCTATTTGTAAGCAGGGGCGTTGCGTCCATAAGGCTACTTGGGCCACTCTCCCGGCACCCAAAAACACTAGGAGTAGAAAAAACGCTGCAAAGTCCTTGTCACATGGGTTTATTATTCTACTGGACATTTATTGTTGCTTTCATGTATAATGCTTGAAATAGCTATTTCTGGTTGTTTCCACCAATTTTGGCCCCCAAAACACGAATTAGGTACGCTCCTTTTTTTTCTTTTTTTTTTCAAATTATCTTTGATCATTGGTATTACCATTTAATCGTCTTGATCCACGTGTTGACACTTTGCCTAGTGATATTCTACAAATTGATGGTGATTTCAGACGATTTCCCAGGTTTTTGACTCATAAAAAATCAATTTTGGGAGCTGAACATCTGGTAGAACCTCAGTTTTCCACTCCTTGGTCAAAATCGACTTCATATTCGGTCTTCTCGTCCCCAAAAACATGGAAAACGATATCTCAAAAGCTCATTTTACTAATATGTTACTAAAACGCAAAAAGTACCTATTTTGGTTTATTATTTTCAATAATGAACCATTGGAATCGAGCATGAAAAAAAAAATTCTTACCCCCCCTCAAAATTTGATGGTTTACGTTTCAAGGTATGTAGAATCCAAAACTGCAATAAAAATATTTCTGTCTGTCCGCCGTACGCCGTACGCCGTATTTATACACATTTTCATTCATAACACCCCTGGGTATATTCCGATCGGGCTGCAGTTTCGGGACACAACTAGGGCCTAAATAGAGCATGTGTGCGAAAGAAACAATTTTTTAGACCGAAAATGAAGCCGGTACACGTGATAGGGCGGACAGCGGACGGACATTGCATTTTTGGAATATACCCTTGAAACGGAAAAGAAAAAATTTTGAGGGGGTGTTATAAAATTTTTTTGCTGAGCGAATACATAGGTGTATTATTCACAGAATAATAAACCAAAAACTATTGTTCAGTTGGCATTTGAATTCCCCTTCGTACTGTACCTTGCATTTTTCACAAAGTTCAACAAAGACTCGCCAAATTTCTCTGGGTATGGAATGAAAATTCTATGGATATTCAATATTCTAGTAGAGCATCCATGGTTTTTTTTTTTTTTTTTTTTTTTTTTTTAATTCAATAGAACTTTATTGCATAAGATGCATTACAGTTTTGCAAATAAGTAGTTATTTAAAAAAAAAACATGAATCACTTCATGAAACGCGGCACATGAGTGGGAGTTGGGGTCCAGTGACTCTCTCCCTCATATTAGTTCAATGGGCAGGCATAAATTAGGTAGCCAACTGTGATTGTAGGGGTTATGGTGGCGGGTTCGTGGATTGGGCTGCGGAAAGTAGATCAGTGTGACGTTTCCTCTTCAGTCTTCTTCTAGGTCGGTCAGGTGGGATTGTATCCAGAATGCGAGCAGCAAGTGGATTAGAGTGATGGTGTAGTCGTTGGTTGAATCTGGTGTATGTTGTATTCAGAACGTCTTGGACGGTAGGTATTCCTACGTCTTTGTGGATGTTGGCGTTTCTCACATACCATGGCGCGTTGGTTATCAACCGGAGGGCCCGATTTTGGAAGGTTTGGATACGCTTCACCTGGGAATTAGAAGCCCCACCCCAGACTTGGCTTCCATACTCCCATATGGGTCTCAGTAACATGAGGTATATGAGCCGCTTAGTGTCTAGAGATGTTGGGGAGTGCTTGCCGAGGAGAGGTTTTAGCACTCTGAGGCGATGTCGACATCTGTGGAGAGTTGTGCTTATGTGGGCGTTGAAGGTAAGACGTTGGTCCAATGTGACACCCAGGTAGCGGACTTCGTTTTCAACTGGGACTACATCATTACCAATGCCCAGTGACGGTACATCATGATGGTGGAGGTAGGTGAATATAACAGAGCTGGACTTCTGCGGGTTCAACCTAATTTTCCATTTTGAGGCCCACTCGTTCAACTCAGAAGCGTATTCTTGGAGCTCCAACCCGGCTCTCTCGCCCCTAGGTGATGTGCAGAGGAAGGCTGTGTCATCAGCAAACTGGGCAATAGTTACCGTTGGGGAGGTTGGGATGTCACCAGCATACACCAGGTACAGAAGCGGGCCCAGCACGCTTCCCTGTGGAACTCCCGCACGAATGCTCCTTGCTCTTGACTCCGCCTCGTGGTACCGAACAGAGTAGGTGCGACCTGTCAGATACGAGAGAAGGACTCGGTAGTAAGTATCCGGCAGGACGGATTTCAGCTTATAGAGCAACCCAGAATGCCACACCCTATCAAAAGCTTTTTCAGTGTCAGCAAACAGCCCGATGCATGTTTCTTTACTCTCGTACGTGTCCAGTATCTTATCAACTACTCGATGCAGCTGATGGATGCAGGAATGGGAGCTTCGAAAACCAAATTGCGTCGACGGTATGATAGGTTCGAGGAAGTGGAGTAGCTTTGGGAGAAGTAGTCGTTCGAATATCTTTGAGAGCAGAGGGAGGAGGCTGATAGGTCGATAACTATGGGGATTGTTGGATGGTTTGTTGGGTTTGTGAACAAGTACAACTATAGCGTGTTTCCACTTCGACGGTACATAACCTAGTCTAAGACAAGCGTTGAAAATTTGAGTAATTAATACAAGAGTCTTTCGAGGAATATGGACTAACAGAGGGCGTACTATGTGATCGCTACCTGGAGCTTTTCTACGTGACGAGCGGAGAATTGAATTTTTAACTTGCGCTGGCCGAAAGAAGTCAGAAAATGGGCTCAATTGGAGGGGACATGTCAAGAAATCCTGCACCTCGTCTTCAATTGGGCTCGCTTGGGGGTTAGGAGAAAACTGTTCTTCTAAAATTGCAGAAAACAAAGTGACTTTCTCAGATGCAGTAGAGTACCGGCGTTGGTTGTGAATGAGAGGGGGTATATCTGGACGTTCTTGGGTAAGGTACTTCGTTTTTTTCCACAGTGAACCATCACTGCTGTCTAAGATGGCTAGTTCCCTAAATTTACGCTCCTGTCTGTCCGCAGCAATAGCTTCTTTCAGATCTTTTGTAGCTCTATTCAGTGAAGTTTTATGTGCAGGAAAACGAGTTAGGTCCCACAAGATTCTGGCCGACCTTTTGACCTGTAGAAGCTGGGCAATATGAGGAGGGGTCGTTCGCTGAACAGGGGAAAGTGGAGTCGTTCGTTGTATGGAAGCCTCTGCAGCAGCGAATTGGATAATCCGAGTCAAGTTGCCAGTAGCCACATCCACATCTCTTGGTGTCTTCAGTGGAACTTGTGTGTTGGTCGCAGCAGCAAGAATCTCTTTGTACTTCTCCCAGTCTATGTTTTTTGTTGGGATTCGACAGTTGCTTGTCCTGATTGTTGGTGCGGTTTGTACTCTTAGTAATAGTGGTAGATGGTCGGAACTTAGATCATGCAATACTTCAGGTGAAGCACAGTGAAAGTAAATGTTCTTTGAGAGGAAGAAGTCCAACACGTCTGGGGAGTGAGTAGGATTGTCAGGAAAGTGGGTGGCCTCAGACGGATATAGCACTTCTAAGTTACGTGCAGTTAGCAAGTTTAACAGATCCATTCCCCTGGGATTGGACGTAGTTGAACCCCACCTTGGGTGTTTGGCGTTAAAGTCTCCCCCCAGGATGAAATTTGAGCCCATTGTGTCTATGGCTGATCGAAAATCAGAGTGGCTTACAATATTATCTGGTGCAGAGTAGAATGCACCTATTACGTAGGTGCGCCCAAATATAGGGATGTTGATTCGAGCTAGTTGATAGTTGTTCGCACAAATAGGTGGTAGGTCATTGTGTACCAATGAAGCTTTAACAAATATGGCTGAGCCCCCTTTTCGTTGATTTGATGGATGGTCAGCTCTAGTAAATTTATAGCCAGGTATGAAGAAATTGTTAAATGGTGATAGCTTAGTTTCGGTAAGTAGTATAATATCAATATCATTTGTTTTGAGAAAGAGATCGAGTTCATGAAATTTTCCGTAAACTCCTCTGCAATTCTAAGTGCAAACATTGAGTTTTTGATGCGCGGTGTTCATGGTTTCAACAGCTTCGGGAGGATTTGGGTAAGTGTGGAGACGAGAGGTTGGATTAGAGATAGTAGTTGGTCTATCTTTTGCAGGAGTTGTGCCATCACTGGGCCGGAGTTGTCAGATGATGGATTGGGGGTCGAATTAACAGCTTGTGCATATGTACCATAAGTAGGCGTCGTTTTCTCGGGGTATTTAGGCCTTTCTTCGTCAGGGGTTCTTTGCGTTGATTGCATTCTTGTGATTATTGGTGCTTTGGATTTTTGTAATTGAACGTGAACTGGACACCCTCTATAGTTAGCTGTGTGTGGACCACGACAGTTAGTACAGATAGGGGGCGTACTAGAGGGCTTTGGACACATTTGAGTGGAATGGGCTCCGTCACACTTGACGCACCTTTCTTTCTTATGGCAATAGTTTTTAGAATGGCCGAACTCTTGACACTTTACACATTGGATCACGGTACGCCTTGGACGAGGGGGTTCTACCTTGACCACGGCATGATACAACCTATTTAGGCTATATATTTCCGAATTCTTTGTACTCGGCTTAAGGTCGACGAAAAACATAGATAAGGGTGACTTAGTAACAGGGTGCAGAACTGGGAGGATTTGAGTGGCTTCAAATCCCAGAGTGCTTAGTTCATCTTTAATTATATTCACGTCAGATGTGGGATGAAGGCCTCTGATAACAACTCTGAAGGCCCTTTCATTTTTGAGCTGAAAAGTGTGGTATTCAGCACTTTTAGTTTCCAGGAACTTGATCGCCTTGCGGTATCCATCGATTGTCATGAAGTTGAGTTTCACTTTATTTTGTAAAGAGACATATTTAAACGTCGTGGGTTCAAAGGTGCGGAACTCTTTTATCGCCAAGTTTATATTAGTAGTATTATGAACGAATATTGGGGGTGGGATATCAACTTTTTCAATTGGATCATGAGAAACTGGGTCTGTATTCATGTCTTCAATTTCAGCAAGCGGAGCAAATGGATTAGGTGATAAAATTACCTGATGATTTAATTTCATTTTTTTCGTCCCTGGAATTACTTTGGGCCGGACGGTCTCAGCTGAGAGGTTGTTTACCCCGTGGCTAGGCGACGGAGATTCTCCCATCATCGAAGAATCACTCTTCACTCAAAAATTTCTACTTCGAACAATTTCGGAATACGAAATTTGACGAATAGCTTGAATAGTTTTTTCAAATTTCCAACTATCACACACTCAGCACATATCAGACTTTCGCGAGCGACAAAACAAACACGAAAAGAACTAGGAAAATCGATCCAAACGGGCTATTTTGACGGAGCGAATTTCAATACACGTTCACAGCAGCAGCCATTTGACTCCTATGCATGCTTGGTTTATCGACCACACCAGCATCCATGGTGTGGTCGATAAACCAAGCATGCTATCGGAATAAAGCGTCAGTAATCGATGTCCTGCAATCGAAATCGAAACCTAGGCTCCTGAAACTGGTAGGTAGGTTCTGGGTCCTGGGACCTAGTGTCGCCATGGCAACTGAGAAAAGTGGCCCATCGGCGCAAACTCAGTCGAGTAAAAATGTTGTTCGCCACGCCCACTTTGGGCCTCTGTCCCCGAAATCTGATTCCTACTCCAGAATCGTTCGTTTTCACAATCGATTCGATTCCTTCGATTCAATTTGTCATCTCGATAAGAAATGCTTCTTCGCCTTCTGATTTGTTTTTGTTTTCTCCTGAATTATATTCGCTTTCTCTGATGAGTCAATTGTCAGTTTTTAATTTTTTGTGTCAATCTGTGTCCGTTTTGCGTTCGATCTGGTTCTGATGGCAGATTTGTATTCGTGGTACATATTCGTGCATTTTGTCCTGTTTGCTGTTTGTGGTCTTGTAGATTGATCTGCTTCCTAACACACAGATAACTACCTAGCTTCAAGTCAATAAATAGCTTCTCCATTCAAGTAGGTACCAGCTGATGGGTCATTGTTTTGTTATATTTTAGTTTACAATATTTGTACAACTCTTTAGTTTGTAGAACCCCAGTGTGGCGCGTAATGAGTTAACCTATTTCATTATCATTTTTGTCCAATCAAACTAAACTTGGCTGGCGCAGGGAAGGACCTGAATGCGGAAATATCCGGGATGAACCAGCACCAAGAGCGCGCTTTTCTGCGGCTTTTTTTTCTCGAGTCAAAAAGTGAAACCATCTCCCAAGTTAATCTTCCTTGTGGGTATTATTCTGGAAGGCCGTTTTTGGGAGGGAAAAAATCCGATCAAGCTCTTGCTATAGTTCGTCATACCTACCCCACTCCCGCACACCACCAGCTCACCCAGTTCATTTCTAGTTCCTTTTTCGGTTTTTAATGAAAGAAAGTTGGTTTCAGGGGGCGGTTTCCGCGTAATTACGGCTTTGACGTAGTGGAAAGCCGAGGGATTTTTTTCCACTCTTTCACTGAACCATTTCAAACAATCGGTGAGAAAAAAAAATGAAGGAGCTGTGAACAGACAACAATGGCTGGGCAGAGCCACAGCTCATCTCTGGGAGGATCGGCGAGATGGTTTTTAATAATTAAAACCTTAAATTGGCGAATGAACTATGAGGGTTTAGTTTGAACCGTGTAATTCCATGTTTGGGAATTGAATAACTGCAATCTATATTTTGAGGTGTGGGTTTTCTCGCACTCTCAATAGTTTGATTTTTTTCTGAATTTTTGAGACCATCCGAACCATTCTACGATGTTGCCACAAAATTTGCTATGCAATTTGCCGTAAAGAGCAGGGTGTGTATGCTGGCATCAAGCTGTGTTGGGAGCGCACATCACTGGTCTCTCGGCTAGCTGGGCGATAGAGCACAGTGGTCTAACTGACGGACTGATACGCCGCAGTTCCCGAGATCGAAACCCAACCGGGACTGAATATTTTTTCACTCCACATCCACAATTTCCTTTCCATCTTCGAATGAACTGTGATGGTTCAGTTTGAACCGTGTAATTCCATGTTTGGGAATTGAATAACTGCAATCTATATTTTGAGGTGTGGGTTTTTTTCTCGCATTCTGAATAGTTTGATTTTTTTTCTGAATTTTTGAGACCATCCGGAACATTCTACGATGTTGCCACAAAATTTGCTATGCAATTTGCCGTAAAGAGCAGGGTGTGTATGCTGGCATCAAGCTGTGTTGGGAGCGCACATCACTGGTCTCTCGGCTAGCTGGGCGATAGAGCACAGTGGTCTAACTGACGGACTGATACGCCGCAGTTCCCGAGATCGAAACCCAACCGGGACTGAATATTTTTTCACTCCACATCCACAATTTCCTTTCCATCTTCGAATGAACTGTGATGGTTCAGTTTGAACCGTGTAATTCCATGTTTGGGAATTGAATAACTGCAATCTATATTTTGAGGTGTGGGTTTTTTTCTCGCATTCTGAATAGTTTGATTTTTTTTCTGAATTTTTGAGACCATCCGGAACATTCTACGATGTTGCCACAAAATTTGCTATACAATTTGCCGAAAAGAGCAGGGTGTGTATGCTGGCATCAAGCTGTGTTGGGAGCGCACATCACTGGTCTCTCGGCTAGCTGGGCGATAGAGCACAGTGGTCTAACTGACGGACTGATACGCCGCAGTTCCCGAGATCGAAACCCAACCGGGACTGAATATTTTTTCACTCCACATCCACAATTTCCTTTCCATCTTCGAATGAACTGTGATGGTTCAGTTTGAACCATGTAATTCCATGTTTGGGAATTGAATAACTGCAATCTATATTTTGAGGTGTGGGTTTTTTTCTCGCATTCTGAATAGTTTGATTTTTTTTTCTGAATTTTTGAGACCATCCGGAACATTCTACGATGTTGTCACAAAATTTGCTATACAATTTGCCGTAAAGAGCAGGGTGTATGCAGGCATCAAGTTGTGTTGGGAGCGCACATCACTGGTCTCTCGGCTAGCTGGGCGATAGAGCACAGTGATCTAACTGACGGACTGATACGCCGCAGTTCCCGAGATTGAAACCCTACCGGGATATTTTTTCACTCCACATCAACAATTTCCCTTCAGAACTTCATTATTTGCGTTTCTTTTTGCCATTTTAGTTACTGCTTGTCATCGACAGAATTATTTAGCAAAATTTAGTCCGTGATTTAGGTAGTGAGTCGGGGCAAGTGCACACCAAAAAATTGAAAGTTTGACTTTGGGTGGCCCTAGAAATTCACCACTTGATGATGAAAATGTACCGATTTTTGCAATCGTTGACTATAACCTTCCTCTCTCACAGTGTGTATTAAAAAATCACTAAATTTGAAACCCGGTTTCTCAGAAACATGAAACTTTTCGAAGTCTCACTTACGCACTTGCCCCGGTGTAATGGGGCAAGTGGGTACCTCGCCTCCCATCTTGACATCGTGGACGAACTGGTCGTTGAGGGGCAAGTGCGTGAAGCTCCTGGTTCTGCAGAATCCGTAGCTTTTTAAAAATTTAAATTTGGTCCAGAATTGACCGATTTATAGACTTTTTAACCCCCGAAACCTTGTGGGCTAGAAAATGAGAAAAAAGTCAACGTGATAAAGTCATTTTTATTGTAAAAATATTTTCAAAATGTGAAAAAATCTTAATTTGACTGACTAGTAGTCATTTGACTGACTGCAGAGTAGTCTGCGCTTGCCCCACCTGTTGCATCCGCACTTGCCCGGAGCATGCATAAAAGCAGGGGGAAGTGCAGACCTGGGCTTAAATCCTGAAGTTTAGAACTTATCGGAATCCTCATGATTTACATTTGAAGAATATCAGTCAGGGTTTGTACTCACAACAACAAATTCGCCAAAATCTTTTGGGGGAACTGATGTTTTCAGATGATCCTTGTTGTCTCAAACTTGGCTCCATGAGGAGATCTGAAATGTGGCAGGTTATAACCTTCCCTACAGGTTATACATGATCGTAGCGCACTCTATCGACTAGCATTCGAAAGAGCAGGTTATTATGCAAAGTCCTCAACAGGTGGCAGCTCTCCAAGTCCAATATTCAGGCTGCTATAGCTCCACTACGCACTTACCCCCAAAACGCACTTGCCCCGACTCACCTAGTAACGAGTACGACGGGGTTAGGAACTAAGGTACGGCGGGTCGGCGATCTACACAATATAATATATTATGGAATAGTACATATTATGTAGACGGGTTATCTATGCAGAGAGCTGATCTGTAACAGAAGGGAAGGGGGGGGGGGGGGGATATATGCAAAACAATAAACCGTTGAGTAGGGATTTGCAGAGTTTTTAACTATGTGACAAAACTTGGGAGACTTTTTTCTCACTTACCGCTGTTTTTGTAAAGATAGTTTGGCACTTTAGAGTATCATAGTATCATCCCTCAAAACCAATTCTAATAAAACCCTAATAGTTAATGGTTTGTCACATAGGAGGAATAAATAATGGCTGGTAGTTCTAAAGTAATAAATGTTACGTGGTAAGGTGGAGGGGAAAATGAGAACAGCCAGTTGCCGAGAATGAGGACGCTGGAAACCAATTTATTTGTGGACTGGCAGAACTTGGCCATGTGTGGACACCAGTGCTCTTGTTAGACGCCTTATTTGATTAGGATCCCAACCCCACCAGCCCAATGAAAACCAAGCTCTGTTCGAATACAGAAGGGGAAAATCGCTTGAAATGATTGCGGTTACCTCGACGAGTGTTTCGGAAGTTTACACCCCTTGCTGTATATAGATATATACAGCCCTGTATACGGCTATATCCACTCTAATCCTCGAGGCCCATCTCGTTAGTTTTCCCTTCGGCAATTACACGACACGGGATGAGGCCCCCGAAACTCCGCAACTTGGACCATTCGCACCTCGCAATAAAGGACTTAGTTTTAAAGGTCGTCAAATTCCTTTATAATCCCAGCAGGGGATAATAAATTGTTCAGGTCCCTTCATTCGGAAATTGCGCCTTCAGTTAATTGATCGTTGGAAGACACCAATAAAATAACACCCATTACCCCCCTGTAAGTATCAGTAGGAAATTTAATACCCTGGATAGACAGGAAGTACGCGCAATTTTATTTAATTTACCCCTATCCAAGGTTCACTGTTGAAAATAATTAACCAAACTATACCATTACTAACTTCATAACTGCGTTCTTCCTTTGTAAATATCATTGATTAGGGTAACTTCTAGGTTCGTATCTCCGAATCACTGGTGATCTTCACTTCTCTGAGCGTTCCCAATGTTGCTGTTGAGAATGTTGTTTGATAGTCAACCTGTACGTAAAGGCAAACTGGGAAATTGTATTGTTGGATTTTGTTGTACCAACTCCAAGGGGAGTCAGTCCGAAAAACAGCGTTTTTTTCAAACGCCTGTACAATGCTTAAAACGCAGTAGAAAATTAAAATTGGCTGATATATTGATAGCTTAGATGTTGATGAACAAAACAGAAAAAAAATCAAAATTGATCATTTAGGTACGTCATGAGTACCCAAATTTAGGTACTTTTTTCCGTTCCTGGACCTTTTTCTTCATGACTACTCGCCCGAATTGAATGATTTTTTGTGTGTTTTATTTGTCTCGCTTAGGGCTATCGACAGACCACCGGGGCTTTTAAATTTTCAACCCTGCTATCATATTTTTTTCCATGAAATAAAAAATATGGTTTTTGGTAGACGACATTTTTCTAACCACAAACGTTTAGAATCAAAATTATGCCACACCCCGTCTAGCGATGCATCAGGAACGTACACACAATATAAAACAAAAATAATCAAAATCGGTCGAGTAGGCACCGCAGAAAAGGTACCTACATGAGCGTGTGAAAATGTTGTTTTGAGAAAAACGGTTCTTTGTGAAGAAGAACTTTTTTGGGGCTAGACGCGCCTATATCAACATGCGGTCAAACTTGGCATTTTAAATAGAGCGAGAAGAAGAATAAAGGAAGGTTTTCGAAGGTTATAGTTGTTTATTGCTTCCAAATCATAATTTTTCCGGTGTTTTCAATTTTTGAGAACGAATATCCGCGTTTTTTCCGCTTGTGCATTGTGTGAAGTGAACTGAAGGGAATCTCGGAATATGGGTTGTTCCCAGCGGGTTTTTAAAGAGAGTGAACGTTGGGAAGAGGAAAGTTATTTTCAATGGAAATACATTGAGTATTGGGACTCATTCTCCTTCTTCATTCCGTTCGTCGACGTCTTCAAAGAGGTCCCTGAAGATCAGCCCGTCTGTTCTCTAGAGCGGGAGCACACCCATCAGATGGTCAACTTTGAACTCCATTTTCTTTAGAGTTCCAAAGTCGGAACCATCAAATATTACATGCCTAACTCTTCAGAATTGAGTAGAGAGTAATATGAGACTAGAAAAAAAGTCTGCCAATTCGAGTAGGCAGTACAGCTTCCTCACTTCAATCGCATCAACGTATAGAATAGTTGGGTAGGCTCGTTTTGATATGGGACCATCTGCGATCCAACCCGCGTGTACTCAAAATTTCAGCTCTCTACTGCTATTTTTCGCGTTGTTAGAAGCGTTACAAATAAATGGTCAACACTTCATGTTAGCGCATGCGCAGATGGAATTTACATTACGATTCCAATGAAGTTCACATGGAACTATCAGTATTATTCCTGATCGACCCTCCAAATCTGAAGTAATTTCAACGATATTTAAGGTAGTTATGGGCGTTTCAAGTATTTCACGTTTGCGCCTGCGCAGACGAAACGATTTACAAGATTTTGAAACGGAACCACCTTCGATCCACCCCGAGTGTACCGTCAAAATTTCAGCTCTGTACGTCTATTTTTCGCGTAGTTAGAAGCGTTACAAGCAAAAATTTCATGTTACAGTACGATTCCGATTAAATTCATTTGGAACGATCAAAGTATTATTCCTGATCGACCCTCCAAGTTTGAACTGATTTCAACGATATTTAGGGGGCGTTCCAAGTATTTCACGTTTGCGCATGTGCAGACAAAAGTTACGGTACTTTTTCAATGATTTTGGTATGGGACCATCTGTGACCCAACCCGCACCTACCCTCCAAATTTCAGCCCATTTTGACAATTATTTCGGGTAGTTATAGGCGTTATAAGGACAGACAGACACGGAACCAAAAATGTTCCCTGACGTCTGAAACGCAAAATGGTAGTGGAAATTTTCATTTTGGAGGATTTAAATTTTTTTCTACTCAATCACGAATCCAAGGCTTCCAATCTTCCGTAATGAGGAAGCAAAATCGAAAAAAATTTCAAATGGCGTACCTGTATGTGCGTGTTTATGTAGTTACTAAGACAGTTCGCTAACAGAAATTACGTTTGGTTTCAGGAGTGCCAGGGACTGATGGAAGCCAACCGGAAGCTCCAGTCTGGAGCGGCCAGTGTTGACTCCAGCCTCCTACAATCTCAAATCGACACACTGCAGTGGCAACTCAAACAGGTAAACCATTCGACAGCATGAACGTTCACGGGAACACAAGCTCATATTACCTTTGTAAAGGTTGTAGAAAATATTCTCGCAGTATCTTTAAAGTTACGTATTCACGAAGCACTACCTTGGGACAATCAAGGGTTACCTTTGATATGGCTGATACTTCAGGTCATATTTTTAAGATGATCCCCCACCAATCTTGACTCTTAACTCAAAATGTTCTAAACTGGAACTGTGGTGATTACGAATTCTAACAATCATTTGGCTACTGTTACACCCAGGTACTCCTCATCTGAACACACCAGTTACTGGTTTTAGCGAATTTTCGAAGAAAAAGAAGCTATTGTTCTCGGTCCAAAATTTTTAAAACTCGAATTTCCGAAAGATTTTTATACCAAAATCCGTTTCAGACCATCCTGAATTCCCTGCCGAAAGACACCAAAAATTATATGTATATATATATATATTTATATATTTATATATATATTTATATATGTATGTGTCATTCCAGACGATAACTCTCGAAAGAATTGAGATAAAAAGTTCAAATTTGCACGAAAAATCTGTCTTGGCAATCGACAGGCTAAGTTCGAAGATGGGCAGAATCGGGTCACCCTAAGGGGGAGTTTTGGGGAGTTTTAGGGGGGGAAATTACCCATAAATTCCCAAAATGAAAAAGTCTGACAAGTGACACCTCATTTTAAAGGTTTTTGTACGCTGAACACGATGGTGAAATCAGAATTGCGATATCTCATTCCGTTATCAAACTGGAGCACTTTGAAGATGAAGGAACGTGGTTATTTCTTGAGATGTTCTTCCTGGTTCGTCTGCTCTAATCTGATAACGGAATGGGATATCGCAATTCTGACTTCACCATCGTGTTCAGCGTTGGAAAATCTACAAACCGAGGTGTTACTCGGCAAAAAATGGAACAAAAAATTTGTTACCTACGTACCCAATACCTACTCTTCTGGTATTCAAAACATTTTTGATTTCCCCCTCCCCCTCCTTCCACCCCAAATTTTACTTTGCGTAAAACTACTCCTGTTTTAATTTTGTATGGTATCAAGTTGGGAAAACATTGACCGAAAATTAATTTTCAGAAAATTTTAGGCGGAGGAGGAAGATGCCGAAAACTTTGAAAATTCGCTCTTATAGCCATGCTGCATGACTGTGGTTTTTTTTGGTTTATTATTTTCAGTAATGAACTTTCAGAATCGATCATTTAAAAAAAAATTAACCTCCCACAAAATTTGATTGTTTCCGTTTCGAGGTATGTAGAATCCGAAAACGGAATAAACAAAGTCTTTGTCACATGAGTTTACTATATTCTATTGGACATAATCTACAGAAATTTGACTGTTCGTGCGATCATCGATAGTGCCATTTAATTGTCTTGAATCACCTGTTCATACTACTTTGTGTTATTTACAAATTTATGGTGATTTCGGACAATTTCCCAGGTTTTGTACCCGTAATAAATGAATTTTGGGGGCTGAACTTTCGTTAGAACCTAAATTTTCCACTCTTTGGCCAAAGTCAGCTTCATATTTGGTTTTCTCGCCCTAAAAAACATTGAAAAGGGTACCTCACAAGCCGACGATTACAAAGACTTTAAAAATACCTAATTTTGCTCAAATTTTCACCCCATAATACCCTTGGGTATGCGATCGGGCAGCCAAGCTTCGGGACACAACTAGATCACAACTTTGATCACTGATAGTACCATTTAATTGTCTTGATCACCTGTCGGTACTACTTCTAGTGTTATTGTACAAATCTATGGTGATTTCAAAACGATTTCCCAGGTTTTTGACTCATAAAAAATGAATTTCGGGAGCTTAAGCTTCGTTACAACCTCAATTCATCACTCTTTGGTCAAAATCAACTTCATATTCGGTCTCCTCGTCCTAAAAAACGCGGAAAACGATACCTCAGAAGCTCATGTTACTAAGACTTTAAAAAAAAACCCTATTTTTACACCCATTTTTCACCCACAACACCCCTGGGTATGTTTCGATCGGGCTGCAAAGTTTCGGGACACAACCAGGACCCACATGGAGCCTGTATGCGACAGCACTTTTGCTGAGCGAATACATAGATGTATATTCACAGAATAATAAATCAAAATGCGACGTTCATACGCCGTATCATCCATCCGTTTTCATTGAATAGAATAGGCATCACATCGCAACATGCGATCTTACGATACGGAAGCGTCATAAGGTTGCTGCAAGCTAATACACAAGGGATTGTACTATAGTTCAATGAGTTGAAGGCTAAATTATATCGTACAGCGAATATTCATCCATTCGCACCTGTACCTATACATTTTGAGTGACTCAGCGTAAAACTGCTAAATTTTGTAAGAAATCGTTCATTTTTAGCCAATTTTACATCCCAACGGGTAGGTAATATCTAAAATACCTACCTACTGGTGGTTTGTTCGATTGTATTGGGATACCTCAAGTTGATTACATAAACCAAGTCATACAACATAAAGGCACTTTTTAATTAAAATTTAATGCCAACTTCAAAAATGTTGTATCGGCTTTCAATAAATTACGTTTGTTCAGCATGAAAATTATTCTTTACGTAGGTACTTTTTAATTGTATACAGATTTTTTTTTAGTTTTTTTAAAGCTTTTTTGTTGGTGGCTTTTTAGTGTAGTCAGTACATATATTTTTTTTAAAATTTAATTCCGAAAAGGCGTTTTAGTGCGTTTTTCGAAGTAGGTTTTTTCCAATAAATTTTAGCGAATTTTCGAAGAAAAGGAAGCTATTGTTCTCGGTCCAAAATTGTTAAAACTCGAATTTCCGAAAGATTTTTATACCAAAATCCGTTTCAGACCATCCTGAATTCCCTGCCGAAAGACACCAAAAATTATATGTATATATATATATATTTATATAGGTATATATT
Source organism: Leptopterna dolabrata (assembly GCA_954871275.1). Lineage (NCBI taxonomy): Eukaryota > Metazoa > Arthropoda > Insecta > Hemiptera > Miridae > Leptopterna > Leptopterna dolabrata. The sequence continues at coordinate 31,758,563 of OX940986.1, read as the reverse complement.
TATATATTTATATATTTATATATGTATGTGTCATTCCAGACGATAACTCTCGACAGAATTGAGATAAAAAGTTCAAATTTGCACGAAAAATCTCTCTTGGCAATCGACAGGCTAAGTTCGTAGATGGGCAGAATCGGGTCACTCTAAGGGGGAGTTTTAGGGGGGAAAATTACCCATAAATTCCCAAAATGAAACAGTCTGACAAGTGACACCTCATTTTAAAGGTTTTTGTACGCTGAACACGATGGTGAAATCAGAATTGCGATATCTAATTGCGTTCTCAAACTGGAGCACTTTGAAGATGAAGGAACGTGGTTATTTCTTGAGATAAAACAGTTTTACATAAAATCAGTTATTTCTTCGAAAATTCGCTCTTATAGCCATGCTGCATGACTGTGTTTTTTTTTTTTTTTTTTTTTTTTTTTTTTTTTTTTTTTTTTTTTTTTTTTTTGTATCACCTACTTACAGTAGTGACCCATTAAAGCTCTGTAATATATCTCATGCCATCATTACTGGGGCAGCCAGTCTTGCAAGCTGTTTTCTGTCGTCCAATCATGCAATTTCTGCCATTTCACTAGAAATCGAAGAGTATCTGGCCTACTACAGGCCCAGTACTACTTTTCTACTTACAAAACTAGTATGGGACCAACATGGAAAAAAGAACATGGAAACAGGACCTCCTCTTTTTTGGAAGTCTGTTAAAAGTTACTTTATTCAATCTGATTCTACATCAAATTAATTACTTCTCTCTGAACTAGTCTTCAAATTCGTACGAATCATCCATGAACAAACTATCATCCTTCAAAAATATAGCTGTTATGTTGACATTTGTAGCAGTTTCTGGTAGTGTCGAAATTGAAAGTTTGTTATTTCTTAACACATTAAGACAGTAGGTACATGTCGAATTGCTGTACCCATGAAATACATTTTATAACAACTGCACAGTAAAATTGTTTACTAAAATTCTCTTTAAAGCTTGGTAGGTGAAATTGTTCATACTTGGAACAATTGGAAAGAAAAATAGTAAATTTCATATCTCACAACTTCTACTGTACCTACGATTACTTGGGGATTGTATCGGGATATCTTTCGTGGAGGATGAACAACTATAGTGACAGTTGTATTTGGACTTCGGTCTGTTCGGTTTTTTTAATGAAAAATGTTTTTATTGATTTATAACAAAGTAGATCAACAATAATAACAAGTTGGATCGTGTATGCTTGAACGATTCTTTTGCGCGGTTTCTGTACGGCGGTAGCATAGTTCAAATTTGTGAGTTACCGGTAGTTGGTGCATTATGGAGACACTTGGTTGTTTTTGGGTTTTTTTAAAACCGAAACCATTAATCGTCCTACATCTATAAGTCGGAGGATGAAGCAATCGACATTATTTCTTCGAGCGATTCGGATTCAATCGACATTCGATCGAAAGACGACTCGGACGATACTTCCGAGAGGATGCAGGGCTCGGACGAGTTTCTCCAGATCTCGACGTCATCTTCGTCGCTCATGTCGTCGGAAACAGTGATGACCGACGGGCTCGACGGTACCGTCATGTCGTTCACCGTGTCGTTGACGGTGCTCCAGCCGGACGCCTCCCCCGGCGACGAGTCCCCCCAACGCCTTTTGACAAAACTCGAATCCGTCAAGTCGGCCTCGTCGACGGACATCGATGACGTCGTCGGTGACTGTGTCGTGATCGTTACCTCGTTGTAAAACGAAACTGTGATATCGTTTGAGTAAATATCGTTCAGATTCCGTACGTCCTCGTCCCCCGACTGCATGAAGACCTCGGCCATGTCCACGTCGTCTTCGATGTCTTCGTAGTGAATGTTGCCGTTGACGCTTTCAGCTACTCGCACGGTGTTCTGGGGGAATCTGTCGTACGACACGATCGACACGTACGACGGGATCATGTTCGAATGAGCACTTTCGTATCCACTCAATGTTTCTTCGTCAATATCAAACCCCTGAAAAAGACATGAATTTCCCAAAGTTTAATCCAGAGAAAACCGGGTACAAAAAATAAAAGTAGTTCCAGAGACCCGTTTGAAAGTTTTCACGTAATCAAAAATTCCTTGTATTCTATGATTATTTTACTAAAAAATAAAATCAACATCCAAAAAGTGTTAAATGATATCAAACCCTCTGTACGGTGTGTGGGTACATGTTCGACCTGAAAATAGATAGTGGAAAGAGATTATCTATTTTGAAAATCCCCCAGGAGAGATAGTCTCTTCCAATGTCTCCGGGGTTTGTCTATTTTACAGAATAGCTCCAGTGACCTTGAGAAAGAGATATGGATCCTAATACATGAAAGTCCCATTTTATCCATGAAGTGCGAGATGTTTGTGCCCCCGGGAGTTCAATTCCTTAATAATTAACGCATTTCTTAGTAATACCTATTCAGTGGGTACCTGCCTACCTCAGTCCATACTTGGACGTTTTTACTTATGAATCGGATAAAAGTTTAAATGAAACTGAAAAAAAGTCTCAATTATAAACAGAAAAACGCTGCAAATCCGTGCACAACGGTTTATTATTTTGTGCAGAATACCCTTATGTTACAGATCATAGCTCTCTGTATAGATAACCCGTCTATATGTATAATATGTACTACTCTATACATATTATGTAGAGCGCTGACCCTCCGTAGGTTAGTACCTAGCCCCATACTCGTTACTAGGTACCTACCTAAATCACGAGTTAAATGTTGCTAAAATAATTCTGTCGATGACAAGCAGTAACTAGAACGGCAAAAAGAAGTTTTTTATTCGATATTCATATTCTACGTCCCTTGGAAGGTAAACCATGAAATTTTGAGAACAATTTTGGTTTATTATTTTCAATAATGAACCATTGGAATCGAGCATGAAAAAAAAAATTCTTACCCCCCTCAAAATTTGATGGTTTACGTTTCAAGGTATGTAGAACCCAAAACTGCAATAAAAATATTTCTGTCTGTCCGCCGTACGCCGTACGGGCCACTTTTCTTAGTTACCATGAAAAAAAATTGATGAAATTCGTGTTATAGGTTCCGTTCGGCGTCTAGTTGGTCCTCGAAGCTCGACGTTACTGTGAGTCATCTCTAAGGGGTTCAAAATAGGGGTTGAAATTTTCAAAACGCCTATACCATTTTTTTACGTAAATATATTTACGGTTTTAAATAGTTCTTGAACTTGCGAGTTTTTTAAGACCATCCGGAGCATCGTACGTCCAGCCGTTCGTTCACAGTAAGGCCCCGAAGTTTGCACCGACAGGCATTTTCGACTCCAGTGTGAATGAAATTGTATACAATTCAAACCAAATCTCGTAACCAGAGACGCGCCCACAATAGGAAATTTGTGAATACGGCCAATCATTGGTAGGGATCACCTGATTATATTGGCGGAGTATGAAGTCGAGTTGGTTGTTCTGTGATATTATTTAATTTGAAAAATGATGGCTCTTTTGGAGTTTGTTGGTAGGTAGTGAAACTTGAACAAACGTTGAAGTATTATTGATGGGTAAATTATTACTACGGTAAATCATTACTCAACGGTAAATTATTACACAACGGTTCATTATTCCATCTACGTAGAAGGGGCTGGAGTTTGTTGGTAGGTACTTTTGCAACTTTTTTCACTCCTCATCAACAATTTCTTTTCAGAACTTCATTATGTGTGTTTCTTTTTGTTAGGTACTGTTTGTCATCGGCAGAACTATTTTAGCAACATTTAACTCGTGATTTAGGTAGGTACCTAGTAACGAGTACGGGGTTAGGTACTAACCTACGGAGGGTCTGCGATCTACATAATATGTATAGAATAGTACATATCATATTATATAGACGGGTTATCTATACATAGAGCTGTGATCTGTAACACAAGGGTATTCTATACAAAATAATAAACCGTTGTGCAGGGATTTGCAGCGTTTTTCTTCCGGTGGAGACGGGATCGGTTTGGGGAAGCCTAATCGATATCTTTTCTTAACCGGCGATAATCTTACTGGTCTAGGAGGGGGACTCTCGAGGGTCCACCCCCACTGTTACAATCTGTCACAACACTGCCGTCATAAGGAAGAACGTCCCATCTGCATACTTAAAAGTGGGAGTATTTAAATTCCTAGTTTCAGCATCACTTTTGAATGTAACCCGCTAACCTTAATTATACGTTTAGACCTCGCTCAAAAGATACACCGATCTACAACCCCTCAATGTTAACCCTTTGGACCCTAAATTTCGACTTTTATATTTTTGAATTTTTGAAATCTGCATTCAATTCTGAATCGATTGATATAATTTTCTATATTTCTGATTCTCCAGTTGTGTTTTATACAGCTTCAACGTTCAGAAAGTCACACCGCCCTGTTTCTGCAGGCTAACTGCAAAATTCCCTAGCAACAGTGGTCATAGTTTTGGACGAAACATTGTATCACTGACTCAAACAGACCAACTGAAAACTATTCAAGCACTCAAAAAACGTTACCAAAGTCAACATTGTCGAATACTCAACGTCGCATCATATATTTTGGAAGGGAATTCCTCATTGTTTTGTCTCGCTGCTGTCGATTCCTGATTGTTTTGGTTCTACCACGGGTTCACCAACACAGGTTGATTCACTAACAATCACAAGGTGCTCGTCTCTTCGGAACTCTTTTTTAAAATAATATTCAGCAGTTGAACGACCCATTTTTCGGCCATTTTTAGTTGAAATAATTTAATTATTGAAATAACGTAACTCCCTAGAATGTGAGCCAAAATAAACAGATGCTACAAACTGATACTAATAAGATATTTTCATGGATACAATTTTATATTGCCCACAACGGGAAATGGTTGTTGTATTTAATATGTACGTCGAGAAGGATTGAACAATCGTGACGGCATCGCAGTGGGTACGTAACTTAGAAAACCCGCTCTCCTGACAAACCGCATTTTTCGACCTTCGAGGTCCATTTTCTGGACAAACAATGGAGTTATCGACACAGTTCTTTTCTTTTGATTCCAAGAGGTTGAATAAAGGTTGCTACTGATCCTTTTCCAAAAATTTAAATTTTTCCAATTTTCACCTGTTTTCAAAATGTCTTCATTGGGCCTCCTGGGGGAACCCTGTGCTTATACCTGATTTTGTTGACAATATTTTCTTCGATTTTTAGGATCAGCCTCCCAAAATTGGTTGAAGCTTCATGCTTTCAATCAGACATTCACATTTTGATCTAATTAAAAATATTTTTTTCATGCCCAACCCTTCGTTTTTCCTTTTTCTTGGCTGATGATATGCGGAAATTAATCCAAATCCTGGTAGGATAAGAATTTATACTTCAGGGTGCCCAAAGAATCAGAATAGATGTTGATATAGGAGAGGATCTGTTATTAGTATAGTAATGGCATCGGCTAATACTGGTAAGGATAGTAATAGTAATAGTGCAGTAATTCCTACTGATCACACAAATAGTGGAATTCGTTCTTGTCATCCCGTTGGGTCTTATATTAATAATTGTTGAGATGAAATTGACTGTTCCTAGGATTGATGAAATTCCAGCTAAATGGAGTGAGAAGATTGCTAAATCTACTGATGCTCCATTATGGGAGATATTTGCTGATAGCGGTCCCAGCCCCATTTTCAACAATTCTGCTTATGATTAACAACGTGATCGGTGGGGGTAATAACCAAAATCTTATATTATTTATACGTGGAAAAGCTATATCGGGGGCTCCAATGATTAAAGGTACTTATCCCCCCCCCCCCCCCCAAATTATGATGGGTATTACTATAAAGAAAATTATAATAAAAGCATGAGCAGTTACTACTACAAATAATTGAAAATTCAGAGCTTGTAGTGCACAGTAGTACCGGTGGTTTACTTGACTTTATCTCCTAGCTGTAGTTATGCAGCATAGCCTAATGAGCGAATTTTTTACCCACCTTTTTTGTAAACTTACTACCTTTTGTGGTTTTCACGGTTTTTGTAACTTAAAAATTGAAATTTTCGTATTTGTTCGCAATTTTTTTGTTGCGACCGTTTATGGTAGGTACTTGGGCTACCTATGGGTATAGGTACGAGTAGATAGGTGCCTGCCATCAGCATTGGAACTTGGCACATCACTAAGCCTAGCAAAACGTGAACAGTGGTCGAGAAAATGCACATCAAACTACATACATGCAAATCAACCCAACGTTCTTTACAACTGTAGCTCACTTATAGCTTTACTAAACTTAATTTCCCTGCCACTGGTGCGAATAATGGGTCTTGTAATAATTATGACGTATTTTTGTTCTTTCATTAAACAGGCCGCATGTGTTCCCCAATTTTGGGCCATCTTGCTGCAGCATTGACTTACAACCCGAAAAATAAATCTCTGTACTCTGTCCTTGAAACGACCAATACTCGCTGAAAAACTTACGTTGAACTTAAATTCGGGTGGAAGTGAGGGTTAATCCCCGTAGTGTCCCGAATGGTCGTAATGCTACTTGGGAGGGCAGGTGTGGGATTAATTTTGGTCGAACTCTTTATGAAATGTATTACAGTCTAACGGCATAATGATAACAGTCTCATACATGCTCACTCAAGACCGTGCTAGCGAATGAAAAACTTTTAATTTATTCAGTTTTTCTTGTAGGTACCTACATTTTTTGTATTTGTACTTGTATTTATTTGCACAATACATGACATTGAAAATTATTAATAAAAATTATTAATAAATTAAACAATTCTCTTCTTAACATGTAATTAACCTAACTATAATGCTTTAATTAATACAAAATTCTTTAATAATTCCTTATTGTTGTACGCCTATTGTTAACACACAATTTTAGCCAAGGCTAGTGCTTTGTGAGCTCAAGTCGCGCATGAACCGAAACTTGAGGGAAAACAAATCCAAATAAATTGAAAATGAATCTAACATCGGTATACGGATTTCAATAAATTTATACTAACTGAGCCGGTCGGGACATTTCTAATGAACTCATTGATTGCTTCTAAGACTTGTTTGTGAGGTCTTTCTTTTTTCCATAAGACCACAGTAAAAGTCGAATGAGTTGTTAATGAGAACGATAATTCTATATTGTGGGCTCCTTCGTTGTCAAGATTTAGTCACAGACGGTCCCGTATCAAAATCATTGAAAAATTACGGTAACTTTCGACTGCGCATGCGCAGACGTAAAATACTTGAAAAGCTCATAACTACCCTAAATATCGATGAAATGAGTTCAGACTTAGAGGGTCGATCAGGAATAATACTTTGATAGTTCCAAATGAATTTCATTGGAATCGTGCAGTAACTTTCGCCTGCGCATGGGCAAACATGGTGCTGACCATTTCCTTGTAACGCTTCTAACTTCGCGAAAAACAGTCGTGCAGAGCTGAAATTTTGAGGGCACACGCGGGTTGGATTGCAAATGGTCCCGTTTCAAAATCATGGAAATCGTTTCGTCTGCGCATGACCAAACGTGAAATGCTTGAAACGCCCATAACTATTTTAAATAACGTTGAAATGAGCTCAGATTTGGAGGGTCGATCAAGAATAATTCTTTGATGGATCCGTAAGAATTTCATTTGTCTGCGCATGCGCGAACATGAAATGTTGCCCGTTTTCTTGTAACGCTTCTAACTACGCGAAAAATAGTCGTAGAGCTGAAATTTTGAGGGTTCAAGTGGGTTGGATCGCAAATGTTCCAGTGTCAAAATGAAACTACCCAACTATTCTATACGTTCATGTGATTCAAGTGAGGAAGCTATACTGCCTACTCGAATTGGCAGACGTTTGTAATTTGGTCTCACGAAAAACGTCCCTCGTTGCCTTGGGTCTGTTGAATCAGAAACCTACTTTATGTACTCTTTTCTGTAATACAAAAAGCGCGCTAATTGCTGTTTTCGAAGCGGATCCCCAGATCACTAAACCATAGGTCAGGCAGGATTGAGCCAGTGGCAGGTAGAAAACACGCATCAACTCAACTTTCATTCGTTGCATGCAGACTCTTCTACACAAAGAAGTCCTCATTTGACACGTGCAAACTTTCGAGTTATTTTAATGCATCTCACGCTACGTCCGTGAGTTGTTTGTCACTCAATTCCTATTGCACCGTAGCGTTTCACAGATGCTACAAGACGGAAATGTTACTGCCTACTCCACCGCAGAAGCGTATTTAATGATCAACATTCGGTGTAAGTTGGTTAATCTGATCAGAGTGGAACTAATATTAACCTTCCATATCCTGTAGTAGTTCCATATCACTCACTTTACGGATTCTGTTGTTTCATGCTGACGAATTTTCACCGTAAAATCTCTTCAAATCCGATCATATAATACCATAATAAGAATTGCTACTCACCATTTTTCTTGGTTTTGACGATTCGGTCCTTGGTTGGTGTTATTTCCTACTTAAAATTTTGATGAACACTCCAATTAAAACGTTTTACTATAAATTTAGAATGATTATTGATTGCCCTCCCAAAACTTATACAAATGAAAAATCTACTTGACCATTGGTAATCATATGGTGGATTTCGGTTGATTAGGTTAAATAAATCTCGGAGTTGACTCGCTTTTCCTTTCATTGCGCCAGTATTTGGTTAGTAGGTAAAGAATGGGGTATGTGCACGTATTTATTTTATTTTTTGAATGAAATTTTTGAATGAACTTCGCTAAACGTAAATTTGGCTGTATTTGAAGTTATTCTTGTCATAAAATTGACAGTTTGTTCATAATAGATGGTAGGTACGTATCCCAGGTTGAAGGACCCCCGCATTTCAAGGAAGTTGACCAGAAATTAAAGTCGTTTTTCGCGGGACAGCTCAAAAGCCTCTGCAACGAATAGGTAGTTCCCGGCGTGTGTATCGCACAAAAATGGATTAGTTGTATCACAAAGTCAATATCATTCAGAAGCGATACCTCTCAGACGGTTATAAACTGGAGGTGGTATGCCGTTGAAATTACAGTAGGTCCCGTAGGTAGGAACCTTTGGCTCACGCATAGGACTTTCTAAACATATTAGATCAGCTCATCCAGAACAGTGTGCCCTTGATGAGACTGGCCCAAAACGATGCAGATACTGGTCACAAGAGGAAATGAACATCATGGCAGCAATGGAGCTTCAGCTGGAGGGTTCAATACCAAACACCCAAATGAACCGAGCTCTTTCCACCAAAATGGTTGACAGAACAATCAAATCCGTGGAAGCAGTTCGAGCAAGACCACATTATCGGAATGTACTGGAACAGTTACGTGGGAATCCTGTTCAGACCAATGATGAAACTCCAGCACAGTCAAACCCCCTACAGGAGGTTTCCCAGCACTCGTTTGACAATGCAATACTTATGGGTATTGGCTTGGCTCGACGGGCGGCAGAACAAGACCAAGGCCATCAGCCACTGATAAACGCCGCGAGAATGGTCGTGCAAGACCAGAACCCCCAGGATGATCTACTCCTCTGGCTATCACACATCAGTGGTCCGGCACCTCGTCCGCCCAGGGACCACGTTCAGAGTAATGATACACCACCAGAAACGAGAAGAGATAGATTTGCTAGGTTCAGGAGGCTGTGGGATGGGGATAGAACTGCCATAGCAGAAGATATCCTGGGCAATGGAAGAGCACAAGCCAGGCATACAGACCAAGAATTGCGGAACTATTGGGCTGATCAATGGTCACTACCGTCCCGGGAATGGACTGCTGAGGTGGTGCGACACCCGCAGGACCAGTCCATGCACCAGGTATGGGCACCAGTAACGGAGGATGACATCCGTAACTCTGAACCGACCAAGACAGCATGCGGCCCTGATGGGCTGCAGGTGGGGGTATGGAGGACTGTGCCTTGTGGGCTGAGGGTGTTATTCTTCAACATCATCATGCGCCGGGGGGTCATGCCTTCCATGCTCTTGCAGGCCAGAACCACGATGATACCTAAGAGTAATAGGCCGCAAACAGAAGCAGACTACCGCCCAATTACAGTCCCATCAGTAGTTGTACGCCAATTCCATAAGATCCTAGGAAAACGATTGGAGTCCTCCGTTACTCATGTAGAGCAACAAAGAGGACTCCGCAGGGGCGTTGACGGGCTGGCAATGAATGTGGTAGCGTGTAATACAATATTAGTGGAAGCCAACCGCAAGAGAAGGGAGCTACATCTGGCAGTTCTTGATGTTGAGAAGGCTTTTGATAGAGTCTCTCATTTTGCCATCATGAACATAATAAGAGCCAGGCAATGGCCCAAGCAATTGGTGGAATACATTGAAGCAGCCTACCAAAATGGATCAACAAGAATTGGGGCAGGTCCGTGGCTGAGGAACGCGAGGGGCATTAGGCAGGGTGACCCCCTGTCATCCACCCTATTCAATGTGGTCATGGATCATGTCCTGTTAGCCCTATCCTCCAGAGTGGGATACTTCCACGCAGGTCGGCGTTGGTCCTCGCTTGCGTTTGCTGATGATGTTGTATTGATTGCTACATCGAGGGCAGGAATACAGGCCCAGGTAACAGCACTCAATGGTGCCTTGGAACAGGTGGGACTAAACCTCAATCTCAGAAAATCGCTGTACCTTCCCCTGGTGCCAAGAGGTGGCCGACTAGTGGTGCCAATGGAAGGTTTAGCCATTGACGTTGATGGTGAATACCTAAGAGCTTCTCCTCATAATGTTTGATGGACATATCTGGGGGTCCCATTTGGAGCCCAGGGCGTATGTCGCAATACAGCTAGCAAAGTAGCGTCCATGCTTGAAAGAATTGACAGAGCCCCCCTCAAGCCTCTACAAAAGCTGGTGATCTTGCGGGATCACGGAATTCCATCAATGACGCATCAACTGGTACTGGGGAATACAATGCTGGTTACCCTGAAGCAAATGGATGTGGCAATCAGAGGCCACATCAGAAAATGGCTGAGACTACCATTCGACTCTGCTATTTTTCTACCCATCACTGTCGAATGGGTTGTCTCAACATAAATGAAACGGCTGCTCATGTCCTCCAGGTCTGCCCCTTCATGGTGCGACCTAGGTGCGCCCGTCATAATGCTGCCCTGGACTTGTTGCATGTTTATGCACAACGCAAAGGATGGCCGGTGTGGCTTGAGCCCCACTTCAACCTGGTGGAGCGGAGTTATCGGCCAGATCTCTTGGTGGTGACACCGAGAGGGGCCTTCATCATTGACGTCTCTGTGGTCTCTGGCTCCCGATCCCTCGCTGACGTCAATACTGCCAAGATCCGTAAGTACCAGGTGGATGAGCTACTACAAGCAGCAGCAGGATTGGCAGACATCCCGCCTGGCCAGATAAAGGTGATTGGCGCAACCATCACCTGGCGCGGTGTGTGGTATGGTGGGTCAGCAGCGGACTTGAAAAGGGTGGGCTACCCAGAGTTCATACTTGAATGGATGACCACGCGAGTCCTAACAGGAGGAGCGTGTATATGGTCTACATTCAGGAGAACGGCTGCGCAGCGTGTGGCCGGCCGACCATGGGGGCGCCGTGGGGCCCGGAGCTGAACTCGAACCTACAATGGGGAGGAGAGAAGCCGCCTGACGGCACAGCCAGAAGAGGCCAAACCTCCTCCCTCCATCAACTGGGTGGCAAGTCAACTGAAGACCTGCCGCCCTCCCCATTGTCCGGGGTCGGATCTCGGACCACGGTTGCCAGTGCTGCTGGATGGATTCAACGGCACGATCCTCAAAGGGTGATGAAATGACTAGTGGTGAAGTATTTTTCCTATTACAATACCATCGTTGTAATGTTGATAATTATCATCCAAATAAAACATGTTAAATGATTGAGTAAAAAGATAATTATTTCTTCCAGAATGAAAATTTCCACTTCCATTTTGCGTTTCAGACATCGAGGAACATTTTTGGTTCCGTGCCTGTCTGTCTATGGTCAGTTCCTTGTAACGCCCATAACTACTCGAAATAATGGTCTAAATAGGCTGAAATTCGGAGGGTAGGTGCGGGTTGGGTCACAGACGGTCCCGTATCAAAATCATTGAAAAATTACGGTAACTTTCGACTGCGCATGCGCAGACGTAAAATACTTGAAAAGCTCATAACTACCCTAAATATCGATGAAATGAGTTCAGACTTAGAGGGTCGATCAGGAATAATACTTTGATAGTTCCAAATGAATTTCATTGGAATCGTGCAGTAACTTTCGCCTGCGCATGGGCAAACATGGTGCTGACCATTTCCTTGTAACGCTTCTAACTTCGCGAAAAACAGTCGTGCAGAGCTGAAATTTTGAGGGCACACGCGGGTTGGATTGCAAATGGTCCCGTTTCAAAATCATGGAAATCGTTTCGTCTGCGCATGACCAAACGTGAAATGCTTGAAACGCCCATAACTATTTTAAATAACGTTGAAATGAGCTCAGATTTGGAGGGTCGATCAAGAATAATTCTTTGATGGATCCGTAAGAATTTCATTTGTCTGCGCATGCGCGAACATGAAATGTTGCCCGTTTTCTTGTAACGCTTCTAACTACGCGAAAAATAGTCGTAGAGCTGAAATTTTGAGGGTTCAAGTGGGTTGGATCGCAAATGTTCCAGTGTCAAAATGAAACTACCCAACTATTCTATACGTTCATGTGATTCAAGTGAGGAAGCTATACTGCCTACTCGAATTGGCAGACGTTTGTAATTTGGTCTCACGAAAAACGTCCCTCGTTGCCTTGGGTCTGTTGAATCAGAAACCTACTTTATGTACTCTTTTCTGTAATACAAAAAGCGCGCTAATTGCTGTTTTCGAAGCGGATCCCCAGATCACTAAACCATAGGTCAGGCAGGATTGAGCCAGTGGCAGGTAGAAAACACGCATCAACTCAACTTTCATTCGTTGCATGCAGACTCTTCTACACAAAGAAGTCCTCATTTGACACGTGCAAACTTTCGAGTTATTTTAATGCATCTCACGCTACGTCCGTGAGTTGTTTGTCACTCAATTCCTATTGCACCGTAGCGTTTCACAGATGCTACAAGACGGAAATGTTACTGCCTACTCCACCGCAGAAGCGTATTTAATGATCAACATTCGGTGTAAGTTGGTTAATCTGATCAGAGTGGAACTAATATTAACCTTCCATATCCTGTAGTAGTTCCATATCACTCACTTTACGGATTCTGTTGTTTCATGCTGACGAATTTTCACCGTAAAATCTCTTCAAATCCGATCATATAATACCATAATAAGAATTGCTACTCACCATTTTTCTTGGTTTTGACGATTCGGTCCTTGGTTGGTGTTATTTCCTACTTAAAATTTTGATGAACACTCCAATTAAAACGTTTTACTATAAATTTAGAATGATTATTGATTGCCCTCCCAAAACTTATACAAATGAAAAATCTACTTGACCATTGGTAATCATATGGTGGATTTCGGTTGATTAGGTTAAATAAATCTCGGAGTTGACTCGCTTTTCCTTTCATTGCGCCAGTATTTGGTTAGTAGGTAAAGAATGGGGTATGTGCACGTATTTATTTTATTTTTTGAATGAAATTTTTGAATGAACTTCGCTAAACGTAAATTTGGCTGTATTTGAAGTTATTCTTGTCATAAAATTGACAGTTTGTTCATAATAGATGGTAGGTACGTATCCCAGGTTGAAGGACCCCCGCATTTCAAGGAAGTTGACCAGAAATTAAAGTCGTTTTTCGCGGGACAGCTCAAAAGCCTCTGCAACGAATAGGTAGTTCCCGGCGTGTGTATCGCACAAAAATGGATTAGTTGTATCACGAAGTCAATATCATTCAGAAGCGATACCTCTCAGACGGTTATAAACTGGAGGTGGTATGCCGTTGAAATTACAGTAGGTCCCGCGTTTAGTGATCGCGGATGTACTGATCACCCGTTTGTTGTCATCAAAACCCCTGGGACCGAATCACTTCTGTGTAAACACACACGAAACCGCTCGGTTGTTGTGATCAAGAAAACCCAGCTGTATCCTACATGCTCCTCTCCCACCGAGCTAATTTCCCACCGGCAGGCTCAGTTTCGCCATTCACATCAGCTCAGTAGGATTGCCCGATCTCGTATCATCGAACGAAATGAGAGCTCGAATCATCGAACTCCTCGACGATGGTGCAAGCAAATGACTAAGAAGAGTTGCTCCTCGATGGCCTCCATTTTGTGGCGAAAGCGTGGAATTCCGTCAGCGAAATCACAGTACGAAACTGCTTCAAAAACGCTGCAAAGTCCTTGTCACATGGGTTTATTATTCTACTGGACATACCTACAGAAATGTTGGCTGTTCATTTATTGTTTCTTTCATGTGCAATGATTGAAATGGCTATTTTTGATGGTTTCCACCAAATTTTCGCCCCCAAAAACACGAATTAGGCGCGGTTTTTTTTAAACAGATTATTTTTTATCATTTTAGTACCTACCATTTAGGTACTTGCCTTGATTCACCTGTTGATACTTCTTCTATTACACAAATGTATGATGATTTCAGACAATTTCTCATGTTTTTGATTCACAAAAAATGAATTTCGGGAGCTTAACCTTGTTACAACCTCAATTCTTCACTCGTCGGTCAATATCAACCTAATATTCGGTCTTCCCGCCCTAAAAAACATGGAAAACGATACCTCACAAGCTCATGTTCACTAAAACTTCAAAAATCCCTCGAAAACCCCTAATTTTACACCCATTTTTCTCCCATAACACCCCTGGGTGTATGCCGATCGGGCTGCCGTGTTTCAGTGCTAGGATCAAAATGTGTTCCCAAATGGCGACCAAACTGTGTGCGACAAAAGAACGGCAATTTTAGAACAAAATTTAACGTAAATTTAAGGCTGAAACTTCGTTAGAACCTCAATTTTCGCCTCTTTGGTAAAAATTGACTTCATATTCGGTCTTCTCGTCCCAAGAAACATGGAAAACGGTACCTCAAAAGCTCCTGTTACTAACATGTTACTAAAACACAAAAAGTAGGCCTATTTTTATACTCCTTTTCACTCATAACACCTCTGGGTATATTCCGATCTGACTGCAACGTTTCGGGACTCAACTAGGGCTCAAATGGAGCATGTGTGCGCAAGAACGAATTTTTTAGACCGAAAATGACGCCGGTACACGTGATACGGCGGACGGACATTTCATTTTTGGAATCTACGCACCTTGAAACGTAAAAGAAAAAATGCTATAAAAATTTTTTGCTGAGCGATTACATAGGTGTATTATTCACAGAATAATAAACCAATAGACGAATTTTCGCCCCCAAAAATAAGCCAAACTTTCTGTATTCTAACTGTATACACATACATTACTTACCACAGTTGCCTTGACTATGTAGCAATAAATGACATTGTGTATGTACAAAATTTGTAAATTCGGGATTCATTCCTCATTCCTCCGCCTGTAGTGATTGCCCGCTTGTAGTGATCAGACTGGCCTCGCCCAACGCGATCACTAAAAGTTTTAATATTCTTATAAGTCTGTGGAAGGTGGGACGTCCGTTTGTCTTGCTGAATTATTTGTAAGTACCTACGAGTGACATCTTAAGTCGTCCCATGTCTGTTTTCACGTCTTTATAAACTATAAAAACTTTATAAAGAATAAAGAAAAAATAAAGAATAAGAACAAAAACTTGAAAACGAAAAATAGAGACTAAAGTGACCAATAGTTATTATTATTATTATTTAATTGATCAAGTGCATATTACATATTAATTAACAGGCTACTTTTAACGGGGTTCAACGTCCTGCTTCATTCACGCCTTGCTATGTCAGCAAGTTGGTATGGTAAATATACGTGAATCTGAGCTCAAGAATGGCCAATAGTTGGGTATTATTATTATTTAATTGATCAAGTGCATATTAAATAATAACTAACACTCTAACTTAGGGGTTCAACATCCTGGAAGGGTCCTGGATCCTTTTTTTACTTTACCTATATACTACCCACATGGCTGGAACTACCATGTCCCTACGTAAATAGGAATGGAAGTACCTAACTATGGTGATATCGTCAAAAATAAGTGTTCGAGAAAGCCATGGAATCTTGTTCAGAAGTGCTCAAAACGAGTTTCTTGATGTCGCTCTGTATGTATGTATGTACATATGTTGATATTTCAAATCTTCATAACTTCCTCAGAATACATTATTTTTCAGATCTTCTTTTTGGGTTTTGTTCGGCTCTTTAAACTCTTCAATTTGAGATGAGAATGAGCTTTCTAGGTGGAAAAGTAAGGGAAGTACGACGGGTTTTGTAATTTTAGATTTTGAGCGATAACTGCCGTAAATATGGACCAAAATTGGTGCCAAAACGTCCATTATGACGTCTTCATCATGCGTATTGATTTAGAGCTCGATCGCATTCGATTTGGCTAATTGATAGCAAAACAACGGTTTATTATTTTGTATAGAATACCCTTCTGTTACAGATCACAGCTCTATGTATAGATAACCCGTCTATATAATATAATATGTACTATTCTATGCATAATTATGTAGATCGCAGACCCTCCGTAGGTTAGTACCTAACCCCGTACTCGTTACTAGGTACCTACCTAAATCACGAGTTAAATGTTGCTAAAATAATTCTGCCGATGGCAGTAATGATTTACCGTAGTAATAATTTACCCATCAATAATACTTCAACGTTTGTTCAAGTTTCACTACCTACCAACAAACTCCAAAAGAGCCATCATTTTTCAAATTAAATAATATCACAGAACAACCAACTCGACTTCATACTCTCGACTTCATACTCCGCCAATATAATCAGGTGATCCCTACCAATGATTGGCCGTATTCACAAATTCCTATTGTGGGCGCGTCTCTGGTTACGAGATTTGGTTTGAATTGTATACAATTTCATTCAGACTGGAGTCGAAAATGCCTGTCGGTGCAAATTTCGGGGCCTTACTGTGAACGAACGGCTGGACGTACGATGCTCCGGATGGTCTTAAAAAACTCGCAAGTTCAAGAACTATTTAAAACCGTAAAAATATTCACGTAAAAAAATGGTATAGGCGTTTTGAAAATTTCAACCCCTATTTTGAACCCCTTAGAGATGACTCACAGTAACGTCGAGCTTCGAGGACCAACTAGACGCCGAACGGAACCTATAACCCGAATTTCATCAATTTTTTTTCATGGTAACTAAGAAAAGTGGCCCGTACGGCGTACGGCGTACGGTGTACGGCGTACGGCGTACGGCGGACAGACAGAAATATTTTTATTGCAGTTTTGGATTCTACATGCCTTGAAACGTAAACCATCAAATTTTGAGGGGGGGTAAGAATTTTTTTTTTCATGCTCGATTCCAATGGTTCATTATTGAAAATAATAAACCAAAAATTATGTCAATGGGTCCAACATTTTCTAGGTTTACTAGCTAAGTGACGTTGTTGTGGTGGTTGAAAGTGAGGTTTCTATGCAAGTAAAATATTATATTTACACGCTCAGTATGTTATATTCTCATGATCAGCCTGTCAGGCCAATATGAGCAGCCAATCGGGCCACAATGGTCGGCCTATCAGGCCTCGTCTTCCGCCAAACTTGTATCCATACTGTTACGAAGAACGTGGAAGTACCTATTGTGTGGCAGTCTCCACACCGTAACATTGTTTTTGCTATTCCATTTTCTTAAGTCTCATAAGCCACTGTTTTGGTTGGAACAAAAAATGTATAAGTGTTTGTTGGTGGTTTGGATACATTTCTTGCAAGTTTATATGGTAGGTATACGTGGATCTTAGCTCAAGAATTCCATGTCTTTAAGTTCAGTGGAATGCCTGAAGCTCCAAATAAATACCAGTTAGTGGTGATGGCGACCAGTTGTATTGGTAAATAACCAATATTTTAGGCCAATACTTTTTGGACCAATATTTTTGGTATAGGAGCGCCGAACAACGCTCAGGTTCGATTTTTCCTACGCACACATATAATAATATTCTCATTTAAAATATTTGACTTCAAAATTCAACGAAAAATGAATCATCGTGGTCGCTGGGGAAGCCCGAGTACGTCTGCTCTTCCTGCTAGGCTATTCACTTAGCTGGGAAAAACAATTGAATAGTTGTTATAATATTGGTAGGTGGGCCTCCAGCCTGTCGCCTCGTGCCTTCCCTTCCGTTGGCAGCCTAATGAGGTGTATTACGTCCCGAAGGATACAGATGGTCCTTTGTGTGGATGCTCTCTCAGCGGCACATCCGCCGTATTATCTTAAGTTTTTGGTTTATTATTTTCAATAATGAACCATTGGAATCGAGCATGAAAAAAAAATTCTTACCCCCCCTCAAAATTTGATGGTTTACGTTTCAAGGTATGTAGAATCCAAAACTGCAATAAAAATATTTCTGTCTGTCCGCCGTACGCCGTACGCCGTACGGGCCACTTTTCTTAGTTACCATGAAAAAAAATTGATGAAATTCGGGTTATAGGTTCCGTTCGGCGTCTAGTTGGTCCTCGAAGCTCGACGTTACTGTGAGTCATCTCTAAGGGGTTCAAAATAGGGGTTGAAATTTTCAAAACGCCTATACAATTTTTTTACGTAAATATTTTTACGGTTTTAAATAGTTCTTGAACTTGCGAGTTTTTTAAGACCATCCGGAGCATCGTACGTCCAGCCGTTCGTTCACAGTAAGGCCCCGAAGTTTGCACCGACAGGCATTTTCGACTCCAGTGTGAATGAAATTGTATACAATTCAAACCAAATCTCGTAACCAGAGACGCGCCCACAATAGGAATTTGTGAATACGGCCAATCATTGGTAGGGATCACCTGATTATATTGGCGGAGTATGAAGTCGAGTTGGTTGTTCTGTGATATTATTTAATTTGGAAAATGATGGCTCTTTTGGAGTTTGTTGGTAGGTAGTGAAACTTGAACAAACGTTGAAGTATTATTGATGGGTAAATTATTACTACGGTAAATCATTACTCAACGGTAAATTATTACACAACGGTTCATTATACCATCTAAGTAGAAGGGGCTGGAGTTTGTTGGTAGGTACTTTTGCAACTTTTTTCACTCCTCATCAACAATTTCTTTTCAGAACTTCATTATGTGTGTTTCTTTTTGTTAGGTACTGTTTGTCATCGGCAGAACTATTTTAGCAACATTTAACTCGTGATTTAGGTAGGTACCTAGTAACGAGTACGGGGTTAGGTACTAACCTGCGGAGGGTCTGCGATCTACATAATATGTATAGAATAGTACATATTATATTATATAGACGGGTTATCTATACATAGAGCTGTGATCTGTAACAGAAGGGTATTCTATACAAAATAATAAACCGTTGTGCAGGGATTTGCAGCGTTTTTCTTATAGTAGACAACACCTCCTGCCTACTACCGAGTTGTTAAGACCAAACTCAAAGTAGCTTCCTCGTGTGTACCGTAGACTTGCAGGTACTGGCCGGGCCTTTTATTTAGGGGTAGCTTTCGTAGTTGTTACGGTTCATCACCGTTGATGCATCAGCGCTTACCATTTCACCACAAATTCTGGATAATGGTTCAGCAGAACAGTTTGTTCTACAACAATGTCCGTTTACTTCAATATCGAGGAAATGAACGGCCGGGTTTTATAAAAATCGATCGAAGGATGAGTTTAGATTTATTATTTACAATAATGAACCTTTGGAATCGAGCGTAAAACATTTTTTTTAACCCCCTCCCTCCCCTCGAAATTTTATGGTTTCCGTTTCAAGATAAGTAGAATCCGAAAATGGAATAAATAAAATTATGTCTGCCCGTCTGCCGTAATTCGCTCTTTCCTTAGTTACCGTGAACCAAAATGAATGAAATTTGGTTTTTAGATCCCATTTGGGGTCTAGTTAGTCTGCGAAGCTCGGCGTTACTTTTATTCATCTCTTAAGGCTAAATTATGCGAGTTTAGTTGCAAAATCCGCCACCACGTGGCAGCACCAAACTGAATCAATTTTATTCTACTTCTCATTTGAGAATGGAGCGAGATATTTCAATTCGAAAAACGGATTTCTCATCAATATTCACGTAAAATAAGTAACAATTTTTTGAACAGTGGACAGAAATTTGCACACTTCCTGTGCCAGTTTATTACTGCGTCCGGTTCACTCAATGTAAGAACAGGGAAGTTGAAAAATGGGAAGGTTTGAGGTGGCCAAGATCTCTCTACCCCCACAAGCAGCCAGAAGCTCTCGATCTTGACCCTTGTACCCAAAATCCTGGAAACGAGAATCCGACAGCTACAGTCAATTTAGAAAAATTCTGAGAACGGATTTGTATTCTCTAGAGTCCAATGCAAGTGCGTATTAAGCCTTTTTTGAAAATGTTCAAATATTGAACCACATTTTTTTGGAACAGTGAGCAAAAAAAATTGCACACTTTCGGAACCAACTACCCGGAATTCTACGTGAATGTTGATGAGAAATCCGTTTTCCGAATTGAAGTATCACTCTCCGTTCTCAAATGAGAAGTAGACGATATTTTTCTAACTTCCTTCAATACAGTTTCAGACTGCTTCATGAATAACAACAAATATCCAGTGATTGAATTATTGAATCCCGCGCATTTTTATGAAAATATAATTCTCGGACCGGCTCCACTACTTGATTTAGGACTTTCCTAAGGAGTCCGGGGCTAGGTATTGACCACAGAAAACGGCGATCTACGCAGAAGGGACATCTGTAAAGGTAAATAGTAAACCGTTCTGTAATAATTTGCAGCGTTTTTCATGGTCGATTCCAAAGGTTCATTATTTTTAAAAACGCTGCGAAGTCCCTGTCACATGGGTTTATTATTCTACTGGACATATCTACAGAAATGTTGGCTGTTCATTTATTGCAATAATTGAAGTAGCTATTTCTAAAAAAAAGAAAAACTTGAAAAAATTGATTCTTATTTTTATTTTGTTGTTGTTTTAACTAGGAAAACTGATAATGTATAGAACAATAGTAGGGTCAACAATTAATTGTAATAAGAGGGTAGGAGTACACAATGAAACATATGAAGTTTACTGGCAGACATCACAAACATAAGTAGCTTTCGTGACAGCATTGTTCACCCGTACAGCATTGTAAGCCCTACATGAACAAATCAGGCACTTCAGTCTTTTGAAAATTTGGCATCGCAGAATAAACATGTTGCTTCTTCCGGTTCCATGTTACCAGCACCCATGGGGTTCCATATATCAAACATAGCATCTTGTTTTTGATGTCCCAAAACAAAAACGCTGCAAATCCCTGCACAACGGTTTATTATTTTGTATAGAATACCTTTCCGTTACAGATCACAGCTCTATGTATAAATAACCCGTCTATATAATATGATATGTACTATTCTATACATATTATGTAGATCGCAGACCCTCCTTAGGTTAGTACCTAACCCCGTACTCGTTACTAGGTACCTACCTAAATCACGAGTTAAATGTTGCTAAAATAATTCTGCCGATGACAAACAGTACCTAACAAAAAGAAACACACATAATGAAGTTCTGAAAAGAAATTGTTGATGAGGAGTGAACAAAGTTGCGAAAGTACCTACAAACAAACTCCAGCCCCTTCTACGTAGATGGTATAATGAACCGTTGTGTAATAATTTACCGTTGAGTAATGATTTACCGTAGTAATAATTTACCCATCAATAATACTTCAACGTTTGTTCAAGTTTCACTACCTACCAACAAACTCCAAAAGAGCCATCATTTTTCAAATGAAATAATATCACAGAACAACCAACTCGACTTCATACTCCGCCAATATAATCTTCTTAAAAAACTCGCATTTTCAAGAACTATTTAAAACCGTAAAAATATTCACGTAAAAAAATGGTATAGGCGTTTTGAAAATTTCAACCCCTATTTTTGAACCCCTTAGAGATGACTCACAGTAACGTCAAGCTTCGAGGACCAACTAGACAGTGAACGGAACCTATAACCCGAATTTCATCAATTTTCTTTCATGGTAACTAAGAAAAGTGGCCCGTACGGCGTACGGCGGACAGACAGAAATATTTTTATTGCAGTTTTGGATTCTACATACCTTGAAACGTAAACCATCAAATTTTGAGGGGGGGTAAGAATTTTTTTTTCATGCTCGATTCCAATGGTTCATTATTGAAAATAATAAACCAAAATTGGGAGGCATAAGAACAGATTCTTGAATGGAAATCGTCATCGTACAACCTTTTGTACCGATGCTGACACCTTTTCTTGTTGGCCTTTGATGTTGGCTTGAATCTACAGGTATAAAGTGAGGTAGCCAAGGGAAATATCACGGACACGTGTTGGCCACCTTGCTCTTATCCATGTTCTTATCAAATACAAGTAGAGGACAGCCCCCTTTGACCTTTAGTGAACCAACCACTTGCCCCGCACACCAGCGCTACCTAGCTACTGATTGAGGCAGATACTGTTAACTCATTACAACATACAGCCAAGATATTAAGGTGTTCCATAACGCATGGTTTCATATTATGTACCACCACTTCTTCTACCATCAATTATCATTTTATACTCGCTCTATTTTATACTTTCCCGGTCGGTATGCAAGGACCTGAATGCAATACTAAAGCATAATAAACACAACACTTACTAAATTAGGACCTCACCTCAGTTTCATGAAGCTCAGAGCCGGCAAAGTCTGGGACGAGGTTTCTCCTGCAGTCTGGGCAAGTGCCCCTTAGCTCGAGCCAGGGGACGATGCAGCCTTCGTGAAAATGGTGGTTGCAAGGCAACACCATGGCCTCTTCATTCACCTTCATTGACATGAAAACTAATGTAAACGTGTTTGAAATACCGCATAACAGTAATTGATAGGCAGGTGCCTACAGTGGCAGATTCAGATATGCACAATATGATCTATGTGGGCCCAAGTGAAAATTGATTTTACATCCACTCGTACTCTTACCCTTGAGTAAGATAGTTGTTAATTACTTTGTATGTTGTTAATTGTAGGTGTATTTATGGATTTCTCGATTATGTGAATTATGCTGCCCTGTGTTAAATGAACTATGCTGTGCTATACAAGGTAGGCACTTCACTTGCAGGTTATGCTGTTTGTTGGAGCAGCTTGCTAGGTATTTATCTACTTCTGTGTTGTGTTCTGTGATGAGGTGTAGATGAACTACGAAATAATAGGCAGTTCTTGTGCATCCCGTCATCTTTACACGTTCAACCGTGGGACTGATGAGGACCAATGAGCTCCTAGCATTCTCTCCACGCATACGTGAAGAACTACGCGAAGAACTACACGTTACCAAGCTCATTGGTCCGTCTTCCTGTGTCACCGTTTCCATGGTTGAACGTTTAAAGATGACGGGAGGTACACACTGTCTCATGTCACAACAAAGACATGGGGTCCACGGCATCTTAGAGTCGGCTGTTCACTGTTCGCCATTTTGTAGGATAACTGACTTTAACATGGTTTCGATTCGACGCTTCATACCACAAACTCTTTTGCCGTTAACTTAATATTGTATCGCCGAGAAGACTCGATTTGGTGGACGGTTTTTCTCGAAGGCTAACATACTTATCACATTTCGACGTCGTAAACTTCCCGGCCATGAATACCCCGTATGTACTTACAACAAAGTAGAAATTTCCAAAACATCTAGTGGAAACTTGATTTCCCAGGTAAATCAAACGACTTTAAAATTGGATATTGCGCTATTCATCAAAATATAGAATAAATTATTCCTAAGAGCTTATGGACTGGATCTACTTTAAGCATTTATGTTTCTTGGCCCAATGCCACAGAACCACATGCGAAAATCGGTCAAGTGTGCTATCTTGTTGAGGGCAAATAACACGCTTATTATGTAGAACGGGTACAATGTATTAATAATATTTTTGCGTGTCATCAACCATAAGTAGGTTTGTTCGCGGTAACCATCTGACGGTTGAACGTCAGAAAGGCGTTTTGGCCGTTCACAGTGATTCTGGGACTCTTTTCGGACTGTATAGTATCCATGACCGGTTGTTCGCAGTGTTTTCCCTACCATCCAACGCCAGCTTTCTGATCGCCATTCCAGTACACAGAAGACAGGGCGGACAAGAAACTGACCGTGCACTGCCTTCTCGATTTCCAACCATTATCGAACTCAAAACCTTCTCAAAAGCTTATCGTGATTGGTTTCTTACGGTTTTCTAGGATTCAGCTAACAGTCATGAAATCCTGTGCGAGCAAAGCTATAGTCAAGTACCTCTCTTAAGCTTTTGTAAAATAGGGTATAGTAATCCATTTTTTGTTTCTTTTGAAGAGAATTTTAATACAATTTTGTAGTTGAGAATGAGAGTTCGCATTTATTTCATTTAAATGTCCAAAGTTCCCGGTGGATCCGCCTTTGGCTACCTACCTATAACGTGTTTCAAAAAACTACAGGATAAAAATATAATAGTCTATTTCCACGTAAACTAACAAACTGTAGACCGGTTTCGGTTGTTAAACCATCATCAGTATACAATAGAATCATTATAATGTGGTACTGATGATGGTTTGATAACCGAAACCGGTCTACAGTTGTTAGTTTACGTGGAAATAGACTATTCTATTTTTATCCTGTAGTTTTTTGCTATGGATTTTCACTATTCCGCCGCAAGTGATTTAAGTTATATTACGTGCTTCAAAATTCGTAACCACATACTTTCTCGTATTCCGTTCAGTACATTTGCCTAAACCTTGCCAGAAGTCGTTGTAAACTTAAAAATTCTGCCTCCGTCCACAAAACTCTCAAGTTCAACATTTGAACCTACTTTGAAGTGTTCCAAACACACGGAACACTGCAGGGAGTTCCTCAACTGCTCCGAAGAGATTTTGACTTTGGGAATCTCCTTGATCTCGTAGTCTTCCAACGCTTCTGCCCCGCTATCGTCCATTTCATAAGGCTCTTATAGTTTTTTTTTAACTACCGCCCGTTTACCATCCAAGTACGTTTACTATGAAAATCCTTTTTCACGTGTGAAAAATTCAAAGCGAGCGCGTGCCAATTTCCCTCATATTTTTTAGTGTTAATAAATAAAGTGTGTTTGTTACTCGGTTGTGAGATGAACTATGTGTCGCTGTCAATAGCATATGTTGCAATCCATTCACCTGGAGTGGATCGGTTTTGATCTCCCTGAAAAATGATCGATCGGTACCTTACCTACATTGACAGCTAAAATACAACTGCGTACAAAATATGCTCTCACGCATGCGCATTAACATTGGATATCGCCAATAATCATTCTCTGGTGATAATTTTACCAAGTGCTCATCATTTTTCACGTATTTCATGTTATCTGGTTAATTTATTCTGCCAGTTTTATTCACTCAAACGGCCATCGGTGCTTCGGCATCGTACAGAAATTGTCACTCGTGCCGATTAAAAAGCGTTAAATTCTGCGTCGAATAAACCTAAACTTGAACTTTAAAATTCGTTCAACGGGTTGGTCAAAATCGGAGGTCAAAAATAAGCACATTTTTTCGTTGTCCTGTTTTACCCTCCTGTTAATTAAAACAAAAATCTGTTATTCCAAATGAAAAATGTCGTATAACTAAAGTTTTTGAGCATAAAATTCTGCATTCAGAGCACCCCTTTTAGAAAAACTAAAATGTTCAATTTAAAATTTGAATTTGTGTGCTCAGAACGCAGAGTTTGTTACTGTACAAATTTAGTTATATATAAGACATTTTTCATTTAGAATAGCCGTTTTTTAGTTACAGTCATGCTATGCTGAGCGTAACACGCTACAGTCAAAATGGAAAAGTTTAATGTTCTTCAATTTTGACTGAATTTAATGTTCTTTAATTTTGGTAGGAGTAAACTTTTCTGTGCGATGTACCCTTCAGATGTTATAGGTAAGCCAAAAACTGAAAAAACTGTCAAAATTTCGCGGTTTTGTGGCTCCTAAAAGTTTAGCTCACCTCAGAAACCGTCGTAAACTCATATTACTCCTGTTCGGGACGCCCGAATTGAAATAAAATTTCCAGCTTTTTACGAATCAATGGAAACCGGAAGTCTAATTTGACAGGGCTAACGCATGAAGAGACGGCCTCAGGAATTTTGGCTGAATTTAATGTTCTTTAAATTTGGCAGGAGTAAACTTTTCTGGGCGGTGTACCCTTCAGATGTTATAGGTAAAAACTGAAGAAACTGCCAAAATTTCGCGGTTTTGTGGCTCCTAAAAGTTTAGCTCGCCTCTGAAACCGTCGTAAACTCATATTACTCTTATTCGGGACGCCGAAATTGAAATAAAATTTCCAGCTTTTTACGAATCAATGGAAACCGGAAGTCTAATTTGACAGGGCTAACGCATGAAGAGACGGCTTCAGGAATTTCGGCTGAATGTAATGTTCTTAAATTTCGGTATTTCTGTGCGATGCACCCTTCAGATGTTATAGGTAAGACAAAAACTGAAGAGTGTCAAAATTTCGCGGTTTTGTGGCTCCTAAAAGTTTAGCTCACCTCAGAAACCGTCGTAAACTCATATTAATCTAATTCGGGACGCCCGAATTGAAATAAAATTTCCAGCTTTTTACGAATCAATGGAAACCAGAATAATTTGACAGGGCTAACGCATGAAGAGACGGCCTCAGGAATTTCGGCTGTATGTAATGTTCTTAAATTTCGGTATTTCTGTGCGATGCACCCTTCAGATGTTATAGGTAAGCCAAAAACTGAAGAGTGTCAAAATTTCGCGGTTTTGTGGCTCCTAAAAGTTTAGCTCACCTCAGAATCCGTCGTAAACTCATATTAATCTTATTCGGGACGCCCGAATTGAAATAAAATTTCCAGCTTTTTACGAATCAATGGAAACCGAAAGTCTAATTTGACCGGGCTAACGAATGAAGAGACGGCCTCAGGAATTTTTGCTGAATTTAATGTTCTTTAATTTTGGCAGGAGTAAACTTTTCTGGGCGGTGTACCCTTCAGATGTTATAGGTAAAAACTGAAGAAACTGCCAAAATTTCGCGGTTTTGTGGCTCCTAAAAGTTTAGCTCACCTCTGAAACCGTCGTAAACTCATATTAATCTTATTCGGGACGCCCGAATTGAAATAAAATTTCCAACTTTTTACGAATCAATGGAAACCGAAAGTCTAATTTGACCGGGCTAACGCATGAAGAGACGGCCTCAGGAATTTTTGCTGAATTTAATGTTCTTTAATTTTGGCAGGAGTAAACTTTTCTGGGCGGTGTACCCTTCAGATGTTATAGGTAAAAACTGAAGAAACTGCCAAAATTTCGCGGTTTTGTGGCTCCTAAAAGTTTAGCTCACCTCTGAAACCGTCGTAAACTCATATTACTCTCATTCGGAACGCCGGAAATGAAATAAAATTTCCAGCTTTTTGCGAATCAATGGAAACCGAAAGTCTAATTTGACAGGGCTAACGCATGAAGAGACGGCCTTAGGAATTTCGGCTGAATGTAATGTTCTTAAATTTCGGTATTTCTGTGCGATGCACCCTTCAGATGTTATAGGTAAGCCAAAAACTGAAGAGTGTCAAAATTTCGCGGTTTTGTGGCTCCTAAAAGTTTAGCTCACCTCAGAAACCGTCGTAAACTCATATTAATCTTATTCGGGACGCCCGAATTGAAATAAAATTTCCAACTTTTTACGAATCAATGGAAACCGAAAGTCTAATTTGACCGGGCTAACGCATGAAGAGACGGCCTCAGGAATTTTTGCTGAATTTAATGTTCTTTAATTTTGGCAGGAGTAAACTTTTCTGGGCGGTGTACCCTTCAGATGTTATAGGTAAAAACGCTGCAAATCCCTGCACAACGGTTTATTATTTTGTATAGAATACCCTCTGTTACAGATCACAGCTCTATGTATAGATAACCCTTCTATATAATATGATATGTACTATTCTATTATATACATATTATGTAGATCGCAGACCCTCCGTAGGTTAGTACCTAACCCCGTACTCGTTAATAGGTACCTACCTAAATCACGAGTTAAATGTTGCTAAAATAATTCTGCCGATGACAAACAGTACCTAACAAAAAGAAACGCACATAATGAAGTTCTGAAAAGAAATTGTTGATGAGGAGTGAAAAAAGTTGCAAAAGTACCTACCAACAAACTCCAGCCCCTTCTACGTAGATGGTATACTGAACCGTTGTCTAATAATTTACCGTTGAGTAATGATTTACCGTAGTAATAATTTACCCATCAATAATACTTCAACGTTTGTTCAAGTTTCACTACCTACCAACAAACTCCAAAAGAGCCATCATTTTTCAAGCGAAATAATATCACAGAACAACCAACTCGACTTCATACTCCACCAATATAATCAGGTGATCCCCACCAATGATTGGCCGTATTCACAAATTCCTATTGTGGGCGCGTCTCTGGTTACGAGATTTGGTTTGAATTGTATACAATTTCATTCACACTGGAGTCGAAAATGCCTGTCGGTGCAAACTTCGGGGCCTTACTGTGAACGAACGGCTGGACGTACGATGCTCCGGATGGTCTTAAAAAACTCGCAAGTTCAAGAACTATTTAAAACCGTAAAAATATTTACGTAAAAAAATAGTATAGGCGTGTTGAAAATTTCAACCCCTATTTTGAACCCCTTAGAGATGACTCACAGTAACGTCGAGCTTCGAGGACCAACTAGACGCCGAACGGAACCTATAACCCGAATTTCATCAATTTTTTTTCATGGTAACTAAGAAAAGTGGCCCGTACGGCGGACAGACAGAAATATTGGTTTATTATTTTCAATAATGAACTATTGGAATCGAGCATGAAAAAAAAAATTCTTACCCCCCCTCAAAATTTGATGGTTTACGTTTCAAGGTATGTAGAATCCAAAACTGCAATAAAAATATTTCTGTCTGTCCGCCGTACGCCGTACGCCGTACGCCGTACGGGCCACTTTTCTTAGTTACCATGAAAAAAAATTGATGAAATTCGGGTTATAGGTTCCGTTCGGCGTCTAGTTGCTCCTCGAAGCTCGACGTTACTGTGAGTCATCTCTAAGGGGTTCAAAATAGGGGTTGAAATTTTCAAAACGCCTATACCATTTTTTTACGTAAATATTTTTACGGTTTTAAATAGTTCTTGAACTTGCGAGTTTTTTAAGACCATCCGGAGCATCGTACGTCCAGCCGTTCGTTCACAGTAAGGCCCCGAAGTTTGCACCGACAGGCATTTTCGACTCCAGTGTGAATGAAATTGTATACAATTCAAACCAAATCTCGTAACCAGAGACGCGCCCACAATAGGAATTTGTGAATACGGCCAATCATTGGTAGGGATCACCTGATTATATTGGCGGAGTATGAAGTCGAGTTGGTTGTTCTGTGATATTATTTAATTTGAAAAATGATGGCTCTATTGGAGTTTGTTGGTAGGTAGTGAAACTTGAACAAACGTTGAAGTATTATTGATGGGTAAATTATTACTACGGTAAATCATTACTCAACGGTAAATTATTACACTACGGTTCATTATACCATCTACGTAGAAGGGGCTGGAGTTTGTTGGTAGGTACTTTTGCAACTTTTTTCACTCCTCATCAACAATTTCTTTTCAGAACTTCATTATGTGTGTTTCTTTTTGTTAGGTACTGTTTGTCATCGGCAGAATTATTTTAGCAACATTTAACTCGTGATTTAGGTAGGTACCTAGTAACGAGTACGGGGTTAGGTACTAACGGGGTCTAGTTGGTCCTCGAAGCTCGACCTTACTGTCAGTCATCTCTAAGGGGTTCAAAATAGGGGTTGAAATTTTCAGAACGCCGTATCTCGAAAACTTCCGAATGAAGGGTATTGTTTTTTTTACGTTATTAAATTTGTCTTGAGCTAAACAATTTTTTGAGACCACCCGGAGCATCGTACGTCCAGCCGTTCGTGACCACCAAAAAGCTTCGTCAACACGATAGTGAATCAAACGGTATAAATGCAGCCCGGATATCTTAACTACGGAGCATCTGATTATAATCAAGGATGGCTGTATGAAGTCGAGTTGTTTGTTCTGCGATATTATTTCATTTGACAAGTGATGGACTACTGGATTTTGTTGGTAGGTACTTCTGAAACTTGAACAAACGTTATTGATGGGTAAAATATTAAACAATGGCAAATTATTACACAACGGCAAATTATTACACAACGGTAAATCATTACACAACGGTAAATTATTACACCACGGTAAATTATTACGCAACGGTAAATTATTAAACAACGGCTCATCTACCATGAAGGGGCTGGATTTTGTTGATAGGTACTTTTGCAACTTGAACAACCGTTGAAGTATTATTGATGGGCAAATTATTACACAGCGGTTCATTATTCTATCTCCGTAGAATCGGAACCTGTACAGGTAAATTATAACACAACGGTTTAGGTAGGTACCTAGTAACGAGTACGGGGTTAGGTACCTACTAACCTACGGAGGGTGTAGAATAGTACATAAATTGTCGCGGAGCGCGATTAGTTTAAATTGATCATCAATTATGTTCCATTATTAGGGTTCTTTTTGGCTTCAATTAACCGCCGTTGAGTTGAGCGTTCGTTTCCGGGTCATATGAGATTTAGACCACATGTTAGAGAGAAAATGTGTTGAACGTTGGTGAAGGATTTTGAATTGTATTTTTGCACGATATTGTCAGAGCTGTCGAGGTGAATATAATTATCTAGCTAGTTGAACGACTGAGTACTGACTTCTTATATTTAACAATTAGTCCGTGAAATTCTCGACATAAATATGTTATATAGAAGGGTTATCTATACAGAGAGCTGTGATCTGTAACAGAAGGGATTACACTATACAAAATAATAAACCGTTGTGCAGGGATTTGCAGCGTTTTTTATTGCAGTTTTGGATTCTACATACCTTGAAACGTAAACCATCAAATTTTGAGGGGGGGTAAGAATTTTTTTTTTCATGCTCGATTCCAATGGTTCATTATTGAAAATAATAAACCAAAACTGAAGAAACTGCCAAAATTTCGCGGTTTTGTGGCTCCTAAAAGTTTAGCTCACCTCTGAAACCGTCGTAAACTCATATTACTCTCATTCGGAACGCCGGAATTGAAATAAAATTTCCAGCTTTTTACGAATCAATGGAAACCGGAAGTCTAATTTGACAGGGCTAACGCATGAAGAGACGGCCTCAGGAATTTCGGCTGTATGTAATGTTCTTAAATTTCGGTATTTCTGTGCGATGCACCCTTCAGATGTTATAGGTAAGACAAAAACTGAAGAGTGTCAAAATTTCGCGGTTTTGTGGCTCCTAAAAGTTTAGCTCACCTCAGAAACCGTCGTAAACTCATATTAATCTTATTCGGGACGCCCGAATTGAAATGAAATTTCCAACTTTTTACGAATCAATGGAAACCGAAAGTCTAATTTGACCGGGCTAACGCATGAAGAGACGGCCTCAGGAATTTTTGCTGAATTTAATGTTCTTTAATTTTGGCAGGAGTAAACTTTTCTGGGCGGTGTACCCTTCAGATGTTATAGGTAAAAACTGAAGAAACTGCCAAAATTTCGCGGTTTTGTGGCTCCTAAAAGTTTAGCTCGCCTCTGAAACCGTCGTAAACTCATATTACTCTCATTCGGAACGCCGGAAATGAAATAAAATTTCCAGCTTTTTGCGAATCAATGGAAACCGGAAGTCTAATTTGACAGGGCTAACGCATGAAGAGACGGCCTCAGGAATTTTTGCTGAATTTAATGTTCTTTAATTTTGGCAGGAGTAAACTTTTCTGGGCGGTGTACCCTTCAGATGTTATAGGTAAAAACTGAAGAAACTGCCAAAATTTCGCGGTTTTGTGGCTCCTAAAAGTTTAGCTCACCTCTGAAACCGTCGTAAACTCATATTACTCTCATTCGGAACGCCGGAAATGAAATAAAATTTCCAGCTTTTTGCGAATCAATGGAAACCGGAAGTCTAATTTGACAGGGCTAACGCATGAAGAGACGGCCTCAGGAATTTCGGCTGTATGTAATGTTCTTAAATTTCGGTATTTCTGTGCGATGCACCCTTCAGATGTTATAGGTAAGCCAAAAACTGAAGAGTGTCAAAATTTCGCGGTTTTGTGGCTCCTAAAAGTTTAGCTCACCTCAGAAACCGTCGTAAACTCATATTAATCTTATTCGGGACGCCCGAATTGAAATAAAATTTCCAGCTTTTTACGAATCAATGGAAACCGAAAGTCTAATTTGACAGGGCTAACGCATGAAGAGACGGCCTTAGGAATTTCGGCTGAATGTAATGTTCTTAAATTTCGGTATTTCTGTGCGATGCACCCTTCAGATGTTATAGGTAAGCCAAAAACTGAAGAGTGTCAAAATTTCGCGGTTTTGTGGCTCCTAAAAGTTTAGCTCACCTCAGAAACCGTCGTAAACTCATATTAATCTTATTCGGGACGCCCGAATTGAAATAAAATTTCCAACTTTTTACGAATCAATGGAAACCGAAAGTCTAATTTGACCGGGCTAACGCATGAAGAGACGGCCTCAGGAATTTTTGCTGAATTTAATGTTCTTTAATTTTGGCAGGAGTAAACTTTTCTGGGCGGTGTACCCTTCAGATGTTATAGGTAAAAACTGAAGAAACTGCCAAAATTTCGCGGTTTTGTGGCTCCTAAGTTTAGCTCACCTCTGAAACCGTCGTAAACTCATATTACTCTTATTCGGGACGCCCGAATTGAAATAAAATTTCCAGCCTTTTACGAATCAATGGAAACCGGAAGTCTAATTTGACAGGGCTAACGCATGAAGAGACGGCCTCAGGAATTTCGGCTGTATGTAATGTTCTTAGATTTCGGTATTTCTGTGCGATGCACCCTTCAGATGTTATAGGTAAGACAAAAACTGAAGAGTGTCAAAATTTCGCGGTTTTGTGGCTCCTAAAAGTTTAGCTCACCTCAGATACCGTCGTAAACTCATATTACTCTTATTCAGGACGCCGAAATTGAAATAAAATTTCCAGCTTTTTACGAATCAATGGAAACCAGAATAATTTGACAGGGCTAACGCATGAAGAGACGGCCTTGAGGACACTCGGCGATCTCAGCTTGAAAGGAGATATTTGTTTGGAGTGCAGATAATGAAGCATTTCGTGTTAAAACATCCGTAATGTTGTCTCGCAGATTCACATTATAAATTATTGTGTAAGTAGGTAACCTTTACCTTGACTCCTGCTCAGAGTTCATCAGCTACTTATTTTACCACTGAGGGCTTACCTCAACCCCCCCTCTGGCTCATTTGTGAAAGCAATCAGGAGGCGTGACAAGCAAATCAGGCCGTTTAAACTGGAACTAAACCGTTCCCATGCTGTGAAAAAAAGGACCGACTCCGGTGGGGGAGTTGAGCAAACCAAATCGATTGGCTTCTGCCTCAAAACTCGAGGCTGAATCAGAACAACGGCGTTCTCGCCTTTGTACCTTCTCGGACAAGCTTTGGAAAAAATCAAGACGTCCATTTCTTTTTCTTCAATTTCTTTAGAAAGTCGGATCTAGTCCAGCTGAATGACAGGTCCGTTTGTTTGATTTTCAAGGATTTCGATCCAATACCAACTTGATAAGCGTTTGAGAAGGGTTTGCGTTTGATAGTGGTTTGGAATTGAACGCAGTGCCCGATTTTCGGTGGACCAATGACGAGATCTAGACAAAAAACAGAGCTTTGGGAAGACAGAAAACACTGCGTCATGGATACTATGCAGTTAATACTTATGGATACTCATCATGGATACTATGCAGTTAATACTTATGGATACTCATCATGGATACTATGCAGTTAATACTCATGGATACTATTTTCTGAGTCCGAGGATCACTGTGAACGGCCCAACGCTTTTCTGACTGTCAATGCGAACAAACCTAATGAGATGGCAATATTCTTTACGTCAGTAGTTATTTTTAGCCCCAATACTGTAAATTAATTACTTCTGGCGAGGTTCCAGTCCCAATTTACAAGAATATGGAAACCAAATTTGGCATCCATTAGCTGCTTCCCTCACCCTGTTCCCTAGGGTCCCCTAAACGGTCAATATTCGCTTCAGTATTGACGGAGGACCTTTTGATGGAAATATGATCATCTAGGAGCGTATTGAAGGGTCCTATCAATATTGACGGATATTGGTATAGAAAATTATATTTTCTGTCAGTAGGTATTCCTTAATGATAGAAGAACATTATATTTTGCAGAAAATTAAATTGTCTGTCAATATTAAAGAACCATAATATTGATAGAAAAATTATACTTTCTGTCAGTACCGGCAAATTCGTGCGGCATGGTCGGAGCTGTTTCAGCGGTGTTTTGTCTCACAAGCAATTGGTATTGAAGGAAATATTGACAGTGAACCTCTAGACGTTCAAACGTCAAGAGGTTTACTGTCAATATTTCCTTTAACTACTTGTAAGACAGAACAGCCCCGACCATGCAGCACGAGTATTTTTGCTAGGCTGTGTATTGGTGAGAATTTTGAAGCAAATTGATGCACGCTTCAATATAGAGTGTCAAAATTGAAGCGAATATTGACAATATTCTAGATGCAACTTTAGGCTTTCAGGTAGATCCAAGTTATGTTGCTAATCACTCGCATGTAGGTAATCATTTTATTTCAATGTGACTAAAAGTGGCCTTTCGAGGCAACTGCCCCATCAAGCATTTTCTAGTAATGATAATTATGCCGTGTAAAAATCATTGTTAGGTAACTTAATATGTAATAATGCACTAATGGATGTCAGTTATATATCGGTAAGATAAATACTTACCTAATATTTATCATAACTTTATTGTTGTACCACTTACGATTGGCTAGCTAGGTGTAATTTTTTAGCACCTAACGTTTTAGCATTTTTTGTTCTTGTAGTTTATTTATTCTAATTTTTTTTTCAGGCGGAATCGAATCGACAAATGTACAAAGCCGTCATGGAGCAGGTGTCCAAATTTTTGGAAAGGGTGCACAAAGCTTTGGAAGGTGGAAGTCCGTCCAAATACCCACAGAGGGGAAAATCCAGGTGAGCTTTCAACGTATTGCGTAGTGATCCGCATTTGAAATACTCAGTAGGTATCAGTGAATAGTAGTAATAGACCTGTAATTTGATTTCAACGAATATTTTCAAAAAAAATTATCATTTTCAAGGCCAACGAACGATGAAGACAACGAGTAAGTTGTATCCGTTTTGTTTGGGCTCTTTATGAATAATAGTTTTGTGATTTTCATAATTAATTTTAACACTGGGCTGTTTTTAAACTTGAATCAAGTCAGTCCGCTTTTTGACGGTTTTGTTGCAATGTCAAGTAAATGGATCAATAGTTTGTTGATGGCTCTTCCTCCTGACACTGCCCCCTTCATTTTTATAGTCACCGAGTCGTCAAATGCCAGTTAAAACAAACCCAGTGGTGGAAAAAATTGGAGGGAAGCTGGCAATTTTTAATCGCTTTATCAGGTAATCTAATCGAAGTGTCCTAGGTTTGCACCATCCTCCGCTGCTAGCATCAAAGGGAGGATCCAAGAACGAGGAACGAAAGTTTTGGACTTTTTTCAGATTTTTGCTTATTATTCCTAAAACATGCATCTCACAGAAAAATGTACTCCGATATAAATTAATTAAAGAGCATTAAATTCTGCGTCGATTGACTACCCACAACTTGTACTTCGACGCGCCAGTGTGGCGGGTATTAATGGTCAAAAATGACAATTTTTGTCAATATCGCTGAACAAGTTGGTATAGCGACTTTACGTACCGTCGAAACGGCTGTTCTAATATAACGGCTGTTCTAATATAAATGTAAATGAAAAACCTATAGAATGAAAGTTGTAGAACATCAAATTCTGCGTTCAGCTAGCACTTTACTTGTAAAATTCGGTGAAGTCTACAAATAAAAAACGCTGCAAATCCCTGCACAACGGTTTATTATTTTGTACAGAATAATGCAGCAGCTGCAAATAGTGCAGTTACGAATAAAATTTATTTTTATAGTGGAAACGTTTCTGGGTCAGAAACCTGAAGTTAGTCGAACGACCAATGCTGTTTTAAATCATGTGCAACCATTTGTCTTGGTGCACCAAATTTAATGCACTTGCGAATGTATCATCTTACATGTCTCATCTTGCGTTAGGAGGCAGAGACAGCGGTGGAGTCCAAAGATAACCATCACATGTTTATCCATCCCATGTTTATCCATCACGTTTGGATTTATCCATCACAATCATGTGGCTTTATATCCTTATGTGGTTGGCATTATCCGTCATGTGGTTTTACCCATCACATGGATAAAACCATCACATGTGGCTTTATCCATCACATGTTTATCCACCGCATATGGCTTCATCCTCATGTGGTTGGCTTTATCCATCATGTGGCTTTATCCATCACACGGATAAAGTCGTCACATGTGGCTTTATCCATAACATCTTTATTCACCGCATGTGGCTTCATCCTCATGTGGTTGGCTTTATCCAACATTTGGCTTTATCCATCACACCAATAAAGTCGTCACATGTGGCTTTATCCATCACATGTTTATCCACCACATGTGGCTGGCTTTATCCATCGTGTGGTTTATGCATCATGTGGCTTTATCCATCACATGGATAAAACCATCACATGTGGCTTTATCCATCACATGTTTATCCACCACATGTGGTTTATCCATCATGTGGATAAAGCCATCACCTGGTGTTATCCATCATGTGTTTTGTCCGTCATGTGGCTTTATCCATCACATCTTTATCCATCACATGTTTATCCACCGCATGTGGCTTCATCCTCATGTGGTTGGCTTTATCCGTCATGTGGTTTATCCATCATTTGGCTTTATCCATCACACAGATAAAGTCGGCATGTGCGGCTTTATCCATCACCTCTTTATCCACCACATGTGGCTTTATACTCATGTGGTTGGCTTTATCCATCATGTGGCTTTATCCATCACACGGATAAAGCCATCACATGTGGCTTTATCCATCACACGGATAAAGCCATCACATGTGGCTTTATCCATCACACGGATAAAGCTATCACATGTGGCCTTTATCCATCATGTGATTGGAATGTTGACAACATTAATGAGCCCACTCATTCCTTGATTGCCCGATCGGCCTGGCTCTCTTACGAATTTATTCTGTAAAACATGTAGAAACTCGTTCGTGTACTCGTTGTTGAGTATTGTACGGTAAAAGTAAAGTATGGTTGACGTATGGTAAATAAGGTAATCTAAGTACCTAGTTGATTAGTTTTTGGCCCCATTTCCTACAACCAGGCTGATCAGTTGTTGGTTTTTTCACGCTTTGCAATTCCATTGCAAATAGGTATGAGAAATTCCTATTCCCGATATTTATTTATAGCATGTATTTTGAAGTTGCTAATGGCGTACCTGTATTTTCAACATTTATTTGTTGTATTTTTTTAAATTCATACTCGCTAACTTATTAACCACTCTTTTGTTTTTCATGCTGATACCGTGTATAACTAATAATCTTTTTGAGTTGGAAGTTCGTAATAAGTACTGTTCTTTCTACTAATTCAATACATTTTTAGCTTTTCCTGCTCTCTTAATATTCTACTCCCTCTGAAAATCAAGTACTTGTTTGCAGAATTTTTACATTAAACATGTAGCACTGTCTTTGCCCACTTATCATCATGCTGCACTCGATTGCGTGAAAGCTTTTGAGCATCCGTTTATCATTTACAATGGGTACTTACAGTGATAGCCCATCTTGCTTTTTACAGGCTTTTGTTTAACTTGCTCTCTCTGCGGCGGTCAAATCTTCTAATGGACTTTTCGCTCACTTCCCTATGTACAGTCGAGCTGAAATTTTACATAGTCATATCTGTCTTCGATGACAATGCATGAGTCAATCATAAAATCAACTACATATTGTAGTATGTAATTAATTGATTAATTTAAAATAAGCTGAAATTTTCCGTAGCCATCTGAGCCCTCTGTCTTCGATGACAATACATGAATCAATCACAAAAACATTAATTAATTCACCCAATTAATTAATTATTCATAATCTGCATTGAGCCTGTAGAATAATTATTGACACGGTTTTGATTAGGTTTGGGGAAGTCGGGTTGTTGTGATAGTTGGCTTCTTGGGGGATTTGACTGTGATAGTTCGAAATATAACAGATTCCTCAATCATGTATGGGTTTTGGGCCCAATGGGTTTCTCCATTTCTGTTGCCATCATTCACTAATTTAATGGTCATTCTGTAATCAGGGTCCCTCGGAGTCGCAGTGTTCACACGGTCGTGACTCAAAGTCGGGCTTCATCGCCTTCACCTAGCCACACAATCAACGTTCACAGAGCCAACAGCATATCACAGATGCAAGACAGCAGTTATTCAACTTATAGCAGAGACTGTACATGGTTCGTATGTGTATTGTAGTAGTTACTAAGTATCCCTAGGTAACACCAAAACCAACTCATGACCCCTGCGTTGCCAAGCTATTTGATAACAAACGTCTACTCCCCGAGTCAAATCCCTAGTTTGATTCCTAGCCGCTAGCGGCTTGTGGCGCTGCAGTCGTCCCTCGCATTTTAAAATCTCCGTACTTTTCTGTCCTATTTTTTAAATCCCATAGCCAGACAGAGATGTGGTAGGTACCAATGAATACGTTGACTGCAATAAAGTAAAAAGGACTTTTGGAAGGTAGGTAGGTACTTACGTAGTAATGCTTTTTGTACTTTTATTACAAGGAATTTGTTCCTTGTAAAGAAGAAGAATGTCCTGAGGTAGGTACCAAAGAATTCTCATATTGCTTTTGACATCCTATCTCTTTATACTGTTAAGTTTCACTAGTCAGCTTCTCATGTTCTGGTAGTTGTTTGAATGTTTATTGGTACCTATGTCGTGTCTACTATCTATTCCTATTCTATGCAGCTGAGGACGAATGCAGCGCCACAAACCACTAGCGGCTGGGAATCAAACTAGGGATTTGACTCTGGGAGTAGGCGTTTATATTTGATACCATGGATTCAGTCAGTGTAAACTTCATGCCACTGGTGGAAACTGTGGATGCGAAGTCGCCTATAACTGATTTTGTTAGTGCAGTTTTATTTCCTAATACACGAAGGGCAGTAATTACGATTATTCCCACTGGATAAACAAGTCGATCAGCAACGTCCTTTCTCGATGTATAAGCTGATGATCACACAACCTAACTGATATAGAAAACTAAACTTGGTTTTTGTACCTAGTCGAGCTGTACTGGTTAATCACAACATTACAGTGACAACTTGTAAAGGGGGGTATAATCGCATGATTCTGATCATAGTAGTGGATTATTAGAACTTGTGTGAACTCGCTGGAGTGTTGAAATTGAACTGGAGATCCTCCTGGGGTTCAATGAACGCGAACCCAAATCGACTTTGAGTTGAATTTTTTCAATAATTTTCTTTCGACAGGAGGGGTAGCAGAGCATCAGCTGAAGAAGTCGCTCCCGAAAGACTGTCACAAGATGCCTTCAGGCTGCTGAGGACCGTCCAGTCGCTCCTCGGCACCAGGGAACCTGATCTCGCCAGAGTCGCCGACACATCTCAAAGGAGGGATAGCACTTCGGTAACAGTGAAATCCGTGATGATTAGTCTTGTAATAAACTAGTATATTGGGTTTAGGTTGAGAGAAAAGGCAGTTCATTTTTGTGTGTAGCGAGCGCTTTCGACCTATAATAATATGTTCGTATATATTTCCTGTTCATGCTAAGAGTAAACTTTTTTGTGGTTTGCCAAAAATGTTGGGAGGAAAAAAATTGTGGTACTGAGTGAAGTGCAATTTAATTTAGTCATGTGAGAGCTCAAAAGAGGTGCTTGATCATGGCGGGGGGGGGGGGGGGGTCCGAGCAAATTTGATGCTTGAAGCCCAACCTAATGGGGCAGCCAAGGTGGAGGTGCACAGTGCTGTCATGCCAGCCTTGGTCTAGAAAGGGCGACCTTGTCAAGAGCAAGAAAAGTGAGGAATTTCTGGAAAGTATAACCTGTAACCAAGAAAATATTAAGGCTGAACACATACTCACATACATACTTCACCTGGCACCAGAAAAAAGTCAATGGTATTGAATCCATGCAAAAAAGCTATGGAAGCTGCTTCCATGCTATGGGGCTGGTATGGAAGCTATGCAATAAATGTATGGAGAAGAACTGAAGTGGCCTGGGATTTTTGAACCCTATAGTTGAACGTAGCCTGAAGAAGGACGCCAGCTTAGTCGGAGTGCACTCACTGTACAAAAAGTGAACTGCTTTTTCCTTCAACCTGAACGTAACAACTCAACGCTGGAAACAATGAACATAAACTATTTTCTCTGCAGTATATCAAGCACTTCAAACTTTAATGACTGTCATGTCTTTCCGCAGATGGGGAGCTGTAGTTCGTTAGTGCAAAGCTCTTGTTGCGGGGCCCGGGAAGGAGAAGACAACAAGAGCGGAGGCGGTCCGTCCACACCTCAACTTTCCGTCGGCTCCACCGAAGACGAAAGCGGCTTTTCATCGATGAGCTCTTTCCACGATACAAACGGCGACACTAGAGCTCCCACCGTTAATGGTAAATACTGTATATTTATGTATAGAATACCCATTTTCATTTCCATATTCTGGGAGCTGATCTTAGGCTTCAAAACAGATAGTTCGCAAGGCAGGTACCGCCTAACAATGGTTTATGTATAGCTTCGTTCCAAGCGAGCTGAACTCATCAACCAGTTCTGCACAGTCACTCTGCGCATCGGGTAGCACGTTCCAAGCTTCACATGTCATGAACCCGAAGTTTACTTTCTACCCAGACTGTATATTGAACTGTGTTCCAAGCGCGTTAGGTTCTTATCAGTGCCACACTGAGTTCATGAACTTCCTGCACCCGCAGGGGAGTATGGTCGGCGTTTTGAGTTCAAGTGCAGAAGTAAACCTAATTGAAACCTTCTTGTTTTTCTCATTTGCCGCTTTTGCGTTCCAAGCGATCGGTTCATGAACCCAAAACTTTTCTGAACCGGTACTGCACCTACCCCCACCCCTTTGTGAACCGAGTTCCACATGAACAGAGTTTCTTGCACCCAAGTTGTTGAACTCAACTCGCACGGAATGAAGCTTATGAAGCGAAATTTTGTAACGACGATGGAAATTACGAACTAGATCCTAGGTTTAGGTTCCTAACTAGAACCCTCGTGGACTTGCTCATTTGAAGTGCAAATATGCGGGAACCAGCAGAGGTTTATTATGACCATTAGGGAGAGCTGTGGGCCATATGGGATCCTTATTCGCCAGGCTTACTCGTTAACATCAATTTAGTGCATAGTTCAGGACTACAGGTTATAATAATTATGTACCTACCTGCAGCACTCAGTTAACATTCTCGTTTCGATTTATGAAACAGATGCAAGAGGTTCAACAACCACACGATATCGTACCTTTCTGTCTGGGGATCAGCTCCTTCGTGATTGATTTCTAATTAAAATGATTTTAACAAAATGGTTTAATTAAATTTCTCTGAACCCTCTGTAATTCTATCTCTATAATATATAGAGAGGCTTGGATGAAACTTGTTGGTAATTCCGTTCTATTCGGTTTAGCTTCATGGTTAGGGATTGATAAAACTGGTTCGAGAGGTTGACCAACCACGCAGTACATCATAAATAGCCTAGGAATGAGTTCATTCTTTCAGTAGCTTACTTATCATCGGAAAAATAACAGGGTGTAGGTAACAGCTCAGAGTGAACAGCATGTCTGTTCCTGGGCTTAATTCCCTGTACACACCGGAACACACCGGTGCACAGGTACATCACCATTGAAACTCCTTCAGTTTGATATATTTTGGAATTGGGATTGGAAATGTTTTATTTACAAATGAAAATTACATCCATGTAAAAATTACAATAAAACAGTACAGCTGCCACATGTTGGAAAACATCTCACTCCTATCTGGCAAATTAAACTATACATTGACAACACAAGTAACATTATCTACTATAGTAAATACACAATTATTAACTATCTAGTATATCATCCACCTTAAGTTTTACCCAACCCAGCCAGTGATTAGCATAACAGATTATACCCACATCTAACTATATGTTTATGTATATACACAATCCTCAATTAGTCAACTGATACATTTTCTGTAAATTCAGCCATTAGCAATTAAATTCTGCCACCAGCTCATTCCTGTATTGAATGACATGTACTAGAAACCATCCCAGACCCATCTGGCTTCCCCCTTTCAGAATCTCGATAGCCATCGTATCACCTTCATTTTGGTTTATACTCCTTTGATTTCCTTCGGTCTGTTTCACAGAATATGATGGGTACCAGGGTACCTAATGCGTGTAACGTCATCCTGTTCGAATTCGCATTTGTCTCGATTTTTCACAAATTACCGTCTCCCTGTCCAGGTACGGCCAATGGAACGGCAACGACGAACGGAACAGCCAACGGTGAAGGTTCCCACCACGAACTCGGGCTCCCATTGGTCGAGCCGCACCGACACCGAAGATGGTCGTCCACCCCCGTCGACACCGGATTCAGGCAACCACTGCGAGTCCTTTGGGTCTGACAAACATCCGCATGCTCATCAACCCCCCATTAATCATTAACAAGCTACGATTTGTTTTAACTTTCCATTACTAAAAACGAAAAAAATGAAGTGTTTATCATCCTGTATATGTATCATCAATGGTGCGCTGGATACCTAACTCAACTGTGAAAATTTCCCTCGACCAGTTCGATTTAACCACAATATTTACGTACTTACTCGAAGCGCTGCTTCAGAACTGATCGTAGCCCTTGAGACAGGTCTACATGTTCCACATGGACGTTTCGAATTTGTCCCGATTTTCTCTTGTCTGCATGGAACTGTCAAAAATCTAATGAAGAAGCTGACGAGAAATCACCGCAGCATCCTTCAAATAACCACCGCAATTGAACCTCTCAGATACGTCTGGTCTGGCCAACTCTAGTCAAATACTTCTCTTTAAAATAAGAATTTTATTCAAGCGCGATGTCATGCAATAATTGCATGCCTAAGAAATGGTTTTGTGCATTGGTCGAGGGAAACGGCTACAAAATTTTCAAATTTAGTTACTCCGAGTTTCGCATAGATTAATATTATCCCATAGCTCAATTCCTAAGTAAATATTCATGGAACCATAACCTATTTTGCTGTCTTTGCATGAAAGACGTGCTTCCTTAACAGTGTAGTATATTCCGTACTATTCTAGATATGTACCTTTTGTGATATTCGATTTATTTTCGGTCATTTTAATAATGGAATTTGAAACAAAGTTTGTATATGACTAAGATGAGCATCATTTTTTGAAGTTTTCTGATGAATAAACAGGGGACAAACTCAACCATATTAACGATTCAATAACTGTAACTCTGTAACTATGTCTGAAAGGATTAACCGAGGGAAAATGTGGTAGTTACGTAGAAGTATGGTTTGTTTAAAGTTCGCCGTCAATTTTTTAAAGTCGCTGGTCAAATTTTGGCTTTGTTCCTCATCGAAAAAGCGCAATTTTTTTCTCCAAAAAATCGTCTGATCTTTTCGATTGACGGCATCACACGTAGGTACCAAACATTGTGCAATTTTTGCCTTAATCACACAACTTCTCGCTCGAATTCGCACAGTCCAACCAAACGAGAAATCGGTTCGCGTTCATTCACCACAACATAATCCAATTTCTTAATGTTTCATGCGAGACAACAAATTCACGCGCTTAAAGAAAAACTTTGTAATCTCACGCTTTCGGACAGTGATGGCAAACATTTTGTTGTTGTACGAAGTGGTTGCAGTTTATAGATTTAAAATCTACTGTTTCAATTCATCTATTATTACTTGAATCCGCCGATTTATCATTACACAAAGTACTATAATTATTATTAATCTACTTTAGTACCTACCTACCTATTTATTGTTGAAAAGATTTATTGCGAAAGTGATTGGCCGATCAGCCTTAATTTGCTGTACATACTATTGTATATACAATCTTGAAACGTTAGAGAAAAGTTCTAGAATTAAGATTTAACATT
Source organism: Leptopterna dolabrata (assembly GCA_954871275.1). NCBI lineage: Eukaryota > Metazoa > Arthropoda > Insecta > Hemiptera > Miridae > Leptopterna > Leptopterna dolabrata. The sequence continues at coordinate 31,714,698 of OX940986.1, read as the reverse complement.
ATTTAAAATCGGACCGATCTCCATTTTTTTATTAATAAAACAATGAAAGGATCCTTCCACTTTTTTTTGAATTGTTAAGTATTAAAAATTTATTAATGTGACGTTTAAAAGGAAAATTTGTTTGTTTGTGATTTGTTGACTGGGTGTAAATATCAGTTTGATCGTTTAATTTTTTGATTTTGATTTTTTTTTTCGTAACGATAAGATTTCGGATTTGTTTCAGAGCAGCAAGGAGACAGAAGTTCGACTGCTACAAAACTGTGCCTACAAAAAGACAGATATACCGTTAAACAGAACTGCGTATTCTAGGTTGTTTAACTCATCGAGAAAATACTGAATACTACCGGTATGACTCGTACCGGTTATTGTTGTACTGTGTCGGTCGACCCGAGAAAATAAATCTTGCCTTACACATAATTTTTGTTTTAAAAATCATTTGTAAGGGTTTTCTTAATAACTCCTCTAATTAATTGTTTCTAACATGTAAGTGCATATATACCTATAAATTTAGGTAACATTTCGGGGTTTCGAACGTTTCGACGCACAAACATATTTTTTAAACTGATGAAAAGGCTTGAGACCGAACTCTATTTTAATTAGTGTACATAGAAATAAAAACTTTGAAATGGTTTAATGTTTCAAACGCCAATCAAAAAAATGTAGTTTATATGATTCTCATTTTGAATAAAAATAACTTCTTCAAAACTACTGGTGTTGTTGTTATTTACCGCTGAAATATGGTGTTGAAATGCGATGGTATGGCAAATGAGCAGCGAATCATTGGGTGGAGTTACCTAGCTGATACCTGCTGACCTTACTATACAGGGTGTCCCAGAAATCCCCCTTTATTTTCCTTCAAGTTCAAACAAGGAAAAACTCTGAAAATTATTACACAACGGTTTATTATTTTGTACAGAGCACCCTTCTGTTACAGATCACAACATCTCTCTGCATAGATTGGTAACCCTTCTATATAGATCACAGACCTCCGTAGCTTAGTAACTACCCCTGTACTCGTTATTGCGAGTAGGTACTTGCCTAAATCATGTGTTCAATGTTGCTAAAATAATTCTGTCAATGACAAACAGTAGCTAAAATGGCAAAAAGAAACACAAATGAAGTTCAGAAGGGAAATTGTCGATGTGGAGTGAAAAAATATTAGGTCCCGGTAGGGTTTCGATCTCGGGAACTTTGGCGTATCAGTCCGTCACGTATTCCACTTAGGGCCGAGAGCCTAGTGATCTGCGCTCCCAACTCAGCTAGATGCCCGCATAAAAATTGTATAGCAAATTTTATGGCAAATCGTAGAATGCTCCGGATGGTTTTAAAAATTAAGGAAAAAATCAAACTATTTGAAATGCGAAAAAAAAACCATGACTCAAAATAGAATTTTCCCGAGGTAGTGATACTATTTCAACCCCAATTTTTCACCCAGAGTTGAGACGACCAACTAGAGCCCAAAGAGACCATATACGAAATTTCGTGAATTTTGGTTCATGGGAACTAAGTAAAAGCGTACGGCGGACGGACGGAAATATTTTTATTCGATATTCGTATTCTACGTCCCTTGAGACGTAAACCATGAAAATTTTCATTGTCGATTCCAAAGGTTCATTACTAAAAATAATAAACCAAAACCTACCTTATTTTTTGGTTTATTATTTTCAATAATGAACCATTGGAATCGAGCATGAAAAAAAAAATTCTTACCCCCCCTCAAAATTTGATGGTTTACGTTTCAAGGTATGTAGAATCCAAAACTGCAATAAAAATATTTCTGCCTGTACGCCGTTCGCCGTACGCCGTACGCCGTACGGGCCACTTTTCTTAGTTACCATGAAAAAAAATTGATGAAATTCGGGTTATAGGTTCCGTTCGGCGTCTAGTTGGTCCTCGAAGCTCGACGTTACTGTGAGTCATCTCTAAGGGGTTCAAAATAGGGGTTGAAATTTTCAAAACGCCTATATCATTTTTTTACGTAAATATTTTTACGGTTTTAAATAGTTCTTGAACTTGCGAGTTTTTTAAGACCATCCGGAGCATCGTACGTCCAGCCGTTCGTTCACAGTAAGGCCCCGAAGTTTGCACCGACAGGCATTTTCGACTCCAGTGTGAATGAAATTGTATATACAATTCAAACCAAATCTCGTAACCAGAGACGCGCCCACAATAGGAATTTGTGAATACGGCCAATCATTGGTAGGGATCACCTGATTATATTGGCGGAGTATGAAGTCGAGTTGGTTGTTCTGTGATATTATTTAATTTGAAAAATGATGGCTCTTTTGGAGTTTGTTGGTAGGTAGTGAAACTTGAACAAACGTTGAAGTATTATTGATGGGTAAATTAGGTATTACTACGGTTTGATGTCGAAATCAAAATTAGTCCCGGATGTCAAACCACCAGTTTTTTGAGTGCTAACTTCTTTTACCCAAAAAACTAGCGATTCTCACAAGAATATGAGTTTTTGGTTTATTATTTTCAGTTACCTTCAGAATCGTGCATGAAAAAACAAATTTTAGGGAACACTACTTGAGTGGATTGTTCTATGATATTATTTCATTTGAAGAATGTTATTTTGGATATTGTTGATAGGCAAGTTCATTATTTTGTAACTTGAACAAACGTTATGCTTCGTGAATAACAACGCATAATTAATGAATGAATTATTGAATCATGCGCATTTTTATGAAACCGTAATTCCCGGACCGGCTCCAGTACTCGATTTAGGGCTTTCCTGAGGGGACTACGGGGGTAGGTATTGACCACAGACAACTGTGATCTACGCAGAAGGTAAATAATACACTGTTTTGTAATAATTTGCAGCGTTTTGAAAAGTCACGGTCGATCGTAAAGAGAATGTTAAATTAAGGTAGTAGATAAAAGTAAGTCTTCAAATTTGACTAAAATCTACGACATTTTTCAATAACAAATGTTTTCCGCTTCATATTTCACCTGAAAACCGTGAAAATTTGGTAAAACTTGCCTGGCCCTCCCTATCCACATCCTGATCAAAATTTAAACAAAAACCGTCGAGTTCTAAATTTGAGAGAACAATCAGTGAAAACCCCCTTTCTTCCCTTTATATTCAAAAATAGGTAATTTCGAATTTGGTTTCCTTGTCCCAAGATTTGGGTAGAAGTGGAGGTTTCACCAATTTATGACTCCCAGAACCGTCAGCTCTAAAGTTTTGTTTTTCTTTTCCAAATTTGAGACTCCCTTAATCAGGTTACGATCAAGGTTCATTCAATTTTGATTTTTTTCGAGTCTTTCAATTTCATCAACCTTGCTGGTTGACGAACCCAATTTTGTATAGGTAGGTAGGTAGTTGATAGACTTAACTCCCAAGATAAATTCAATCGTTTGCCACTTCCCTTAAACCTGAGGTATTCTTCCCGAAATAGTTATTAAGTAAACTTTGGAGTCATCAGCTCCGTCGTTAGTGGAGTTTTAAATGGTTACGACCAGAATCTCATTAATGATGATTACCCCAGAGCCTTCTTCGAAAATAAAGATTCCGGGGGTTGAGGGACTGTCAGGTGTCATCAGTCGTCTATCTGTTCCCCTGCTCATCGGTTCTGTCTGTAGGTACCTTGTGGTTTGGTAGTTTCCACAAGGAATTCCAACTGGAAATAATCCTACGATACTGACATTAGGTTGTTCCAACTGTGAGTATTTTTTTTAAACTTATTTAATTAATTTATTTTATTTTAAATCCAGAAAGCTGTGTTTTAGTGCTTTAGGTAAAATGGATTTCTTGCTACTTACTCCAGTAGGTTACCTAGTGTCTGTAATAAAAATCTCTTAATCTAGCATAATATTGGAAAAGAATCTGTTATATTTCGCCTTTTCTATATTACTACTTGTAGCTTTACTTGATATTTACATTCGATTATCCGTGCTTCTAACCCACCATTTTTGTTTCATTTTATTCTTCATACAGTGTATAAATCTATATATTACCATCCTTAATCCTAAATCATCATAATTATCTACAAAATAAAGGAAACCAACGGCCATCTAAACTTCTCCGTCGATTTTCCTTGGTATTACTTTATATTTAAGGTACCCACCCGTAAGTTGGTCCTTAATTAAAATTAATTTTCCTGATCAAGAAAAATGGGTTGGAGAAATTTTTTTTTAAAAATCCTTTTACCCTGGGGATATTATTTAGGGACCCCGCCAAGGAAACGAAAACCTCCAAAGAACACTGTTTACAGGACAGAACAAGTTCCCTCCTCCCTCGTAACTCTGACCCCCAGGGGGGTCTCCAGGGTTGATTTTTCGTACACCCATTCTCGAGGGGTCCCTGAGGAAGTGTACCAAATTTCAACCCTCGGGACCATCAGATGACCGAGTTATTTATTGAAAATCGCTATTTTTCACGTTTTTCTACTTCCTTCTTCTCTGACAGGGCTGCAGCCTCACAGACGTAAGTGATCGAGCTGAAATTTTGCACACACATTCGTTATGCTCCAAGGATGCCTTTTGTGTATTTTGCCTCCCCCCTTCCCCCATTTTGAAATTTTTAGGTATTGGGGTACTGAGACATTTTCTTAGGTACTGAGAAAAATGTTTACTCCATCAATGCAAAAAGATGTGGTATCCCCCCAAAAACAACCCTGTTGTAAAAAAATTGGCCTCATGGTTACTTCACGAAACATTTGACCCTCCCCTCCAGGCCTCTTGTACAAATTTTCCCGTCAAGTAAACCTGCTCAATTGCAAAAAGGATTGATATCCATTTGGCTCGCCAACATTGCATGCTCGGTGGTTCGCACCTCGCTGTTGGATGTGCATGTAGAAACCTGTTCCTCCCTCCCTCCCCCCCCAACCTCGGCATTTCTTTCAACGCTGTTTGGCGGGCAGCTTTTTTAATCAAGGTTAAGTAATTGAATTTATCAAAACCGTTCAATTCCAGCGAGATGGGGAACATGCTTACTTTCCGGTTCATCTTCTGAATCCAAACAGACTATTTAATAGTACTACAGATGATTCCGTCGGGGCAAAGCTATTTTATTATGATTTATTTCTTCCAGCAATCTTACATTTGGAGCCGTAATGTGAAATATGTGGAGTTGCGTGGTGTGGGTATTCAGTTTTGCACTTGCCGCAGCAGTACAAGACGAACTGCAAACGTTGGATGACTACGATGGCGACAGTTTTTCATACGAAGTTCCACCGAATGGGATGAAAAAAATCTCCGGTCGAAGTATTTTTATCACGCCGACGATAGTTCGTTGCCCAGACAGGTAGGTCATGTTAGAATACAAACATATCGGCAGTACATACCGATTACACCAGTTTCCTTTTATTTAGGTCCAAAATTGGAGTGGTTTCACTCTCATCACCGATTTCCTGCACTTTTCCCAATCTCAGGGAGGAAGCTGCAATGCAGCGTTTTGAATCCCTTGACTGTGGTTTGATAGTGAGATACCAGAGATTTCCGGAAATAGATTTGTTCGCACAGGCTTTTTCTAACGGTTAGCTGACTCCTAGCTGATCAAATGGTGTTGGGTGGTCAGTAAAACACTGACCAGCCGTTCATGGATACTATACAGTCTGAAAAGAGTCCAAGAATCACTGCGAACGGCCAAACGGTCAGATAACTGTCAGATGGTCACTGCAAACAAACCTACTGACACCATCTCTACTCTCCATCTCAAGACTACTAAATTTTTTTTGTGATTTTTCAATTATTTGTCTATACATTTTCGTCATGTTGCCTGTTCCTTACGTAAGGTTTTTCATAAGGTTTGTTCGCACTGGCTTTTTCTGACGGTTAGCTGATTCTTAGAAAACCGTAAGAAACTGTCCATGATCCAATGCCATCTTGAGAAGCGTTTGAGTTCGATAATGGTTGGGAATTGGGAAGGCAGTGCACGGTCAGATTCTCGTACGGCCTGTCTTGTGTATACTGGAATGAAGATCAGAAAACTGGCTTCGGATAGTCAGAAAATACTGGGAACAGCCGGTCGGCAATCATGGATACTATACAGTCAAAAAATGGAGAATCCATGCAAATGGCCAAACTCCTTTCTGGTGGTCAGATAACCGTCAGACTTGATGTCAAAATGTCAGTAGGTTGTTATTTCATATTTCATGAAATGACTGTGTAGTCATTACACGACTACATAGACACACAGGCACATGACTACATAGGCACTCCCTATCTACGTAGGACCATCTTGTGTTAGTATGTGTGATCAGCTATTTTATAGATAATCGTAGGTGAATAGCCACTAAGGAGCTAGACTCTCTTTTCTCCCCTGGTATCTCCACTTATAGAAATGTCGTCTACATCAGTTTCATCCAAAACATGGATTTTATCGTTCCAAGATGGCCTCCGTATTGTGCATTACAGGTTGGGAAAAGGCTCGCCCGGGGATTTTCTCAAAAGGGGCAACCCTTGGGCAGCCTTATCTCCTCCCTACTTTTTTTGACACTTTCAGGATCTAGGTGTTGAGCTCCAGGTCTTATGGTGGTTCTTGTGAACGGAGTTGTTCTTACGCTCCCAATAAACATCAAACTTTATTTTCTCTTTTAAACTGGACTTTTATTATACAAAAACTATCTTCGATATTCTAATTTTTACGATATCAGAAGTGGGATTAAGTTAACTCGAAGCTCACATTAATTTATTCATCTTATTATTTTTAAATCGCTTTTTTGAGTTTTTACCATTTTTTTCATTTTTTTGTAATTTATTCCCGTTTTAAAGTTTTCATTTTAAGTTATCCGTTTTTGTTTTTAACATTTTAGTTACAGAACCATCACAGCTCACTAGTCGTTGTTATTTGTTATTAAAATCCCCTGGCGAGCCTTTTCCCAACCTGTAGTGCACAATACGGAGGCCGTCTTGGAACGATAAAAATCCATTTTTCGGGTAACACTGATATATCGCTTTTTTTAACATAATTATATTTCCCGACATGTACATATGAAACATTTGAGAGAATGGGATAGGTGCTCATGTTGCTGTCGTCAGTCTTGTCGTTTAGCTTTCTTCTTCTAACATATACCTACGATAAATCACGGTTTTACAGGTATCATTACAATCCTTTGTATGACAGATGCGTCAAACGGATTCGAGTCGCTAGAACGGAGGAGCACCTTCTGCACCAGCTTAATACAATGTATGGCTCGCGCCAAAATGACAAAATCTCACCAGGTCCGTCAAGTAATATTACTGTATCTTCAACCGAACAGAAAGTTGCTGTATTGGCTTAGCTAGGTATGTCTAGGCACGGACCCATACCAGTGATTCATTGAAATCTACTAGTGCAATAAATTATTATAGATAGGATTTGGTGAAATTACCTTAGTAACTCGTCAGAATCTAATATACCTGGCACATTTTGGTTAGGTATTTTGGTTTAAGTTTCTTGTATTTTTTTTTTTTTTTTTGTGCAGGGTCCTTTAGCAGCCAGAGGCTCAATATGAAGGAAAAACTGAATGCCTTATATAAAAATTTCACTTCAACACACCCAGGATTGAGAGTAAGGCACATCGCCCATCGACGAGCTAACTTGAACCTTTAGGAACATGGATAATGGTTTTTTTTAAATTTTCAGAACTCTGGGAAACAGTGGTTGTTATGGTAGTAATTCAGTTCAATTGTAGTTCGTTTTCAAAATAAGTGATGTATTTTTTTAAATGAGGGTGATTAAAAGTAAAAATGCGGCAAGAAATGACGAATCAGGTCTATTGACATCTGATTGGCTGTTGGCCCAAGGAGGGGGAGCAAAGCTTTAGAGGCGAAGGCTGTCAATACCTACTTTGTTGGCACTGGCTTTTTCTGATACTTAGCAAACTCCTAGAAAACTGTAAGAAACCATCCTTGAGCCAATACCCTCTTGAGAAGCGTTTGAGATTGATAATGGTTGGGAATCAAGAAGGCAGTGCATGGCCAGTTTCTCGTCCACCCCGTCTTCTGTGTACTGGAATGAAGATCAGAAAACTGGCTTCGGATAGTCAGAAAATACTGGTAACAGCCGGTCATGGATACTATACAGTGCGAATGAGTCTGAGAATCACTGCTAACGGCCAAACGCTTTTCTGACGGTCAGATAACTGTCAGATGGTCACTGCAAACAAACCTAGTGGTGCCAACAACCCAGCTTTAGAAATGGCAAACCTTCCGAGCAACATTCAAGAACCTTTGCTTTGACTTTTCGTGAATTTCCCTCGGACATGTTTTTTAAATTTGTTTCTAAATTTGCGCTTTCATTCACTCATCTGTTGCGGTCCTGCACATTGTATAAAGTGATGCGCTAGCACTTTAAGCGTAATTTAAGCGTGATTTATGCCTGATACTGCAAAAGCGGGTAAAGTTGATCGAATGTTGAAGGTTTTTGTAGATAACTTCAAGCCATTTTTAGCGGGAACTCAGACAATTTAAATTTCATTGTCGTTTTCTGCCTAAACTTTCGACATAAACAGAGTTTGGAAAAAAAATGAGCATTTGCAACCCACGAAGGTTGCCCATTAGATAAGTACAGGAAGGACGTCTTAGCTGACGTGGCTAATGTACGACTTGCTCAGAACGATAGATGAAGTGAGATAAGACTGTAATTAGCGCATAGGCATTTAATTACCTTGATCAAAATAAGGTAATCTATAATCAGATTACCAGTGGGACATTATTATCACACGAAGCTACACATTACCTACAGACAGTCCAGCATTATCGATTACATATTTTTTGGTAGTTGAACCCAATCAAAGGCTAAATACCACATACTGGGCCTCTACATTGATTCATATTAACTCTTCCTAAGCCTAGGACTTTCAAATTTGTTATTTTTGTCCACGTTTTTAGGTGTTGTTTAGTTTACTTCCATGGAGCTCTTTTCACACAGTTGTTACGATAAGCTCACTGCTCACACGAAAGCTATTTAGTTTCGGGTACCTAACTTCATAATTCATTTTCATTGTGTCCACTCGAAGAAATTTTATGATAATAAAACGAGAAAACCAAGCTTTATAAGTGTATACATCCTTCTATTTTCTACTTACTATTTTTAAGTTATGCTGATCGCTGAGATATCCAGTCCCTTCAGTGCACACCTATGGCTGTACTCAGTTCCCTGTTTTAAAATAAATTCACCATTCGCCCAGTGTGTAAATATACAAACCTGGAACAATTCTTTCCTTACAAAAACTAGTACCAACGATATTGAGAGGTATTCAAAGGTAGGTGAACTTTGTGAACTCTTTATTTACACTGCTTTAGGGTAAGACCCCATAATACATAAAATAATAGACAGTACATAAAAAATATTAAATAAGTGATGGCATGAAATTACGTAGATGGAATTACATGTTTTTTAAAAATAATGTAAGAAAGAGAGAGAGAAAAAAGGTAGATGGTATACCTGCCTAGTGTAGGAAGCAAGGTTGGGAAAGGTGGAAGAAGCTAAATAGGTAAGAAAAAAGAAGGGGAAGAAGAAGAAGAAAAGACATGCTCTTGAAGAAAATCATTGCAGCCTCATCAAAAGGAAGGCAGACAGGGAATTCCTCATCCTTGCACCTAGGACCTTCATGGAGTTGATACTGAATCTATTAGAAGAAATGGTTTGCTTTAAAGTTATTGAACGAATGCTTAAGCCCTTCTTAAAAAATTTGGAAAGATAAGTGGACAATGTATCGTGGTGAATTCACTATACACTAAGCCAAAGAGACATCTCTTTTCGGTCCGACTCTCTTGGCAGAAGAGGCCAAGAAAGTCAGTGAATAGGCCCCCAGTTTAAAAATAAATTTAAGGTAGGCATTGAACTTTCAAGTAATTCAGTAGTACGCAACCTTGGGTTTGGTCAGAGAACCCTGAAACATGGACTCGAGGTTTGAGATTAAACACATGTCGCGTACCTACAACAGTTGAAGGGAAGTTCCGGCTGACGTATGGTTACAGCACTTATTTAGTTAATGAATAAGAGGGAGCCATAATTCAAAATTTTAGGTACCTAAACGTAAGGAAAGCTACTGAAAAATCAATACAATACATTTTCCTATTCATTAAGCCAAAGAGACATCTCTTTTTGGTCCGACTCTCTTGGCAGAAGAGATTTTTATAGTATCCATGGCAGGGTTATTCAGTAACTTCAAGAGAGTTAGCGGCCATCTTGGCATTTTCGATCTCTTTCAAAGAGACCTAATTAGGTGTCTTTTCTCGAAAGAGAGAGTTTCTATCTCATTTCTCGTTTGTGTGATAGTGATTGCGTATCATCCTTCGTTCATCGGCTACCTTATTGGTCATTTTGATGTATGTTATTTCATCTCTTACAGGTAAGTCGATTGTTCATTAAAAATATATACATATTATCGATTCATGAGTTGAGAGCTATTCCTATTCAGTAAAACAGACGAACCTGGGATACACGGGAAGAGACTGTCTCCCAGGAAATTTTCGAAATAGATAATTCATTTTCACTATCTCTTTCAGTGAATAGGCCCCCAGTTTAAAAATAAATTTAAGGTAGGCATTGAACTTTCAAGTAATTGAGTAGTACGCAACCTTGGGTTTGGTCAGAGAACCCTGAAGCACGGAATCGAGGTTTGAGATTAAACACATGTCGCGTACCTACAACAGTTGAAGGGAAGTTCCGTCTCACGTGTGGTTACATTACTTATTTAGTTAATGAATAAGAGGGAGCCATAATTCAAAATTGTAGGTAAGTACCTAAACGTAATGAAAGCCACTGCAAAATCAATACAATACATTTTCCTATTCATTAAGCCAAAGAGACATATCTTTTCGGTCCAAATCTTTTTGGGCAAAAGAGATCTTTATTGACCCATGAAGGGGTTATTCAGTAACTTCTAAAAGGGAGAGCTGGCGGCCATCTTGGTATTTTCGTCTCTTTCAAAGAGACCTAATTAGGTGTCTTTTCTCGAAAGACAGAGTTTCTTGCTTATTTCTCCTTTGTTTCATAGTGATATCGTGCATCATCTATTACCATATCGGTCATTTTGATGTATATTTGTTCGTCTCTTGAAGGTAAGTCGATTGTTCTTTTAAAATATGTACATATTATTGATTCATAAGTAAAAACGTCTAAGTGCGGGTTGAGAGCTATACAGTAAAACAGACGAACCCGGGAGACACCGGAAGAGACTGTCTCCCGAGGGAGACTATCTCTCCCAGGAGATTTCAAAAATCGATAATCTCTTTTCACTCTCTCTTTTAGTGAATAGGCCCCCAGTATTGTCTACTACAGACGTTTTTTAAGTAGGTACATGGATGTGAAAATAGTTTGTTATTGCTTGCTGACCGTAACGATGGGTTTTCACTTCATAATTTTCTGAAACAGCAATGAAAATAACTCTCCCATCATAAAACAAAACATGCAAATTATCGTTTTTCACAAATGAATCGTCAAGGAACGAACCGAAGGGAGCCCTTTAGAACCGAAATGACCTGTTCTGTAACATGAAGGGAGTAAGTTATTCCTTTTTGGTTTATTATTCTGTGAATAATACACCTATGTATACGCTCACAAACAATTTTTGGAACACTCCCTTTCATGTGCAATAATTGAAATAGCTGTTTTGATGGCTTCCACCAATTTTGGCCCCCCAAAAATACGAATTAGGCTTTTTTTTTGTTACCTACAAATTATCTTTGATCATTGATAGTGACATTTAATCGTCTTGATTCACATGTTGATACTATTTCTAGTGTTATCATACAAATTTATGGTGATTTCAGACATTTTCCCAGGTTTTTGACTCATAAAAAATGAATTTTGGGCGCTGAAACTTCGTTAGAACATCAATTTTCCACTCTATGGTCAAAATGGACTTCATACTCGGTCTTCTTGGCTCAAAAACAGGGAAAACAACACCTCAAAAGCTCATGTTTCTAAAACACCAAAAAACCACCTTTTACACAAATTTTTCACTCATAGCACCCCAGGGTATATTCCGATCGAGCGGCAAGGTTTCGGGACACAACTAGGGCCCAAATGGAGCCTGTGTGCGAAAGAACGAATCTTTTTTAAACCGAAAATAAAGTAGATATGGATGATACGGCGGACGGACATTGCATTTTTGGGATCTACGCACCTTGAAACGTAAAAGAAAAAACGGTGCAAAGTCGTTGTCACATGGGTGTATTAATCTATTGGACTTACCTACAGAAATTATTCTGGCTGTTCATTTATTGTTTCTTTCATGTGCAATAATTGAAATGGCGATTTTTGACCCTTTCCATTAATTTTGGCCCCTAAAACACAAATTAGGTACCTGCGCTTTTTTTTTTTTTTTTTTAAACTATCTTTGATCATTGGTAGCGCCATTTAACCGTCTTGATCGGTCAAAAATCGCCATTTCAGTTATTGCACATGAAAGAAAAATAAATGAACAGCCAGAATAATTTCTGTAGGTATGTCCAATAGATTAATAAAGCCATGTGACAAGGGCTTAGCAGCGTTTTTACTACAGGCTTTTATTAAACTTGCTCTTTCGCTGGTGGTTAACTCTTATCGATTTTTCGCCCACTTCGATGTCCATTTGAGCTCAAATTATACATAGCCATCTATGTCCGATGACAATACGTGAAGCAATCATAAAAGCATTAATTAATTACCTAGTTAGTTAATGGTGTAATTAATTGATTAATTAAAGATAAGCGATAATTTTGCAGCCGATAATTTTGTCATCTTCGATGACAATACATACCTTAATTAGGTAAATAATTACTGTTCCACGCTTCTATTTTTAGACATAAAAATTCCTATGTTCCAGGTTAACATACAAATTGATAACAAGGATTTTCTAAAAACTAAAAATATTAAAATAGGTACCTACATTTAAAAAACTTTTTTAAGACTCTTCTTTTGAAATGATCTAAAAAGAATAAAATAGTTAATGTCTTTCTGCTACCCAAGAACATTTGGATGTTTTATGACAAAATCTGGGTTCACATTGACGCGTATTCGACGTAAAGCGCGTAAACCGCGAAGGCCGTAAAGCGCGCAAAATCGTCAAACCGTTCATACGGACAACACTAGTTTCGGACAACATGAGCTTTTGAGGTATCGTTTTCCATGTTTTTGGGACGAGAAGACCGAATATGAAGTAGATTTTGACCAAAGAGTGGAAAATATGGGTTCTAAGGAACTTTCAGCCTTAAATTTATGTTAAATTTTGGTCTAAAGTCGTCGTTTTTCTGCACACAGTTCGGGTCCCCATTTGGGAACACATTTGGATCGTAGTTGTGCTCCGAAGCTCGGCAGCCCGATCGGAATACACCCAGCGGTGTAATGGGAGAAAAATGGGTGTGAAAATAGGGGTTATCTAGGGATTTTTGTGGTTTCAGCGAACATGAGCTTGTGAGGTATCGTTTTCCAGGTTTTTTAGGGCGAGAAGACCAAATATTTAGTTGATTTTGACCGAAGAGTGAAGAATTGAGGTTGTAACGAAGGTTAAGCTCCCGAAATTCATTTTTTATGAGGCAAAAACCTGGGAAATTGTCTGAAATCACCATAAATTTGTATAATATCACTAAATGTAGTATCAGCAGGTGAATCGAGACAATTAGATGGTACTATCAACGATCAAAAATAATCTTTTTAAAAAAAGCCGAGCCTAATTCGTGTTTTTGGGGGTCAAAATTGGTGGAAATCATCAAAAGTAGCCATTTCAATAATTGCGCATGAAAGAAACAATAAATGAACAGCCAAAATTTCTGTAGCCCAGTAGAATAATAAACCCATGTGACAAGGACTTTGCAGCGTTTTTGATCTTGGAATCCGGTTCAAAAGTCGTCGCACGTAAACCTGATGAGCCAATCAAATTCAATTACACATTTGAGTTTTGCGCGTTTTACGTCGACTACGCGTCATTGTACCCAGCTTAAAAATAGAAGCGTGGGGCGCCTTTAATATATTTCATAAGTAAGTACATACTTCCAATCGTAAATGCTAATGAAATTTAAAAAACGACCATCTTCAGAAATTATTTTTCTTTTCAGAAAATGTCGAAATAAAAGCGTTAAAAAATTTTTTAAATTTTAACATGGAACATGTTTTTACGGGGGTAAACCGGGCTGGAGAGCGTCCGCGTCCTGTCCGCGTAACACTCTGCTCCCCTCCCCGTCGCCCGCACAGTTCTCTCTACCCCACCACTCCTGCCACCCAACCCGCCTCCTCTCCTACGACACGTGGTGCCTTCCCCTAGGAGAGTGGCCTCTTACTGCCCAGGGGGTTCCGCCGTTTCCGGCTGTAGCAGCTGACCACGTGTATTACATTACATTACATTGCGTTAGGTCCCTGGTCCGAGGCTTGGAAATCCCACTAAGTTTTTTGCTTCCTCACTACCGTAGGCAGGGAAGCCTTGGATTCGTGATTGAGTAAAAAAAAAGTTAATGTCCTCCAAAATGAGAATTTCTGCTCGCATTTCCGTGTCTGTCTGTTTGTCTGTGGTAATTCCTTGCAACACCCATAACTACCCGAAATAATGGTCGAAATAGGCTGAAATTTGGAGATGGTCCCATACAAAATTCATTGAAAAAGTACGGTAACTTTCGTCTGCGCATGCGCGAACGTGGCATACTTGAAACGCCCATAACTACCTTAAATATCATTGAAATGAGTTCAGACTTGGAGGGTCGGTCAGGAATAATACTTTGGTAGTTCCAAATTAATTTCATTGGAATCGTAATGTAACTTTGATCTACGCATGCGCGAACATGAAATGTTGACCATTTTCTTGTAACGCTTCTAACTACGCGATAAATAGTCGTAGAGAGCTGAAATTCTGAGGGTATACGCGGGTTGGATCGCAGATGGTCCCGTTTCAAAATCATGAAAATCGTTTAGCCTGCGCATGCGCAAACGTGAAATACTTGGATTGCCCATAACTACCTTAATTATCGTTGAAATGAGTTCACATTTGGAGGGTCGGTCAGGAATAATACTTTGATGGTTCCGTATATGATCTTCATTGGAGTCTTACTGTAACTTCCCTCTGTGCATGCGCAAACATGAAATGTTGACCGTTTCCTTATAACGCTTCTAACTGCGCGAAAAATAGTCGCAGAGAGCTGAAATTTTGAGGGTACACGCGGGTTGGATCGCAGATGGTCCCGTATCATAACGAACCTACCCAACTGTTCTATACGTTCATGTGATTCAAGTGAGGAAGCTACACTGCCTACTCGAATTGGCAGACGTTTTGGTTTATTATTCTGTGAATAATACACCTATGTATTCGCTCAGCAAAAAATTTTTATAACACCCCCTCAAAATTCTTTCTTTTCCGTTTCAACGTGCGTAGATTCCAAAAATGCAATGTCCGTCCGCCGTCCGCCGTACGCCGTCCGCCGTATCACGTGTACAGGCTTCATTTTCGGTCTAAAAAAATCGTTCTTTCGCACACATGCTCCATTTGGGTTCTAGTTGTGTCCCCAAACTTTTCAGCCCGATCGGAATATACCCAGGGGTGTTATGAGTGAAAATGTGTGTAAAAATAGGTACTTTTTGCGTTTTAGCAACATGTTAGTAACATGAGCTTTTAAGGTATCGTTTTTCATGTTTTTGGGGACGAGAAGACCGAATATGAAGTCGATTTTGACCAAAGAATAGAAAATTGAGGTTCTGCCAGATGTTCAGCTCCCGAAATTGATTTTTTATGAGTCAAAAACCTGGGAAATCGTCTGAAATCACCATCAATTTGTAGAATAACACTGGAAAAAGTGTCAACAGGTGGATCAAGACGATTAAACGTACTATCAATGATCAGAGATAATTTATTTATTTAAAAAATAAAGAAAAAAAAGCGTACTTTATTCGTGTTTTGGTGGCCAAAATTGGTGGAAACCACCAGAGATAGCTATTTCAATTATTCTGTATGAAAGAAACAATAAATAAACAGCCAACATCTCTGTAGGTATGTCCAATGGAATAATAAACCCATGTGACAAGGACTTTGCAGCGTTTTTCTATATATCTCCATAATCCTCTGTTATCATGTACCTATTCGAAAAACATGCTCCATGTTTCCTTGCTTTGATCCTTGATCTAAACTGCTATAATCCGGGGGTCTGGGGGTGTCCCCCAGATTTCATTCGACAATAAACACAAACCACTGGCGGCTAGACGCCCTCTACGGCAACACTTTTTTTCCCCCGTCTGCTTTTATATCTGAACAACTTAGCCATCATTTTATTAACGATTATGTTCCTGCCTATTATTTCGAATTGACACAATGAAACCTGAAAGAAGGGCAAAGCGACTTGTACCAACCGAACTAACTTCTTCCGTAAATAAAGCAGCTGAGGCGCTTTCGTGAAATCCGTGCAGTGCAAAATATACTTATTACGAGAGAGAACCGCTGAGCAAGGGTCGCGAAGCGAATCAACGCGAAATGAACGTGCAAGGTGCAACAACCGGGCGATTCATCCCTGCCCCGAGTAAAATGGTCTCCTATTTACGACCGATTGTCAAACCAGAATAAAACACCGTCAGGTGTATCTATCAATTTTAAAAATCACCTCTGAATCGTTTCACGGAGGTTTACCAAAGCTGATTCAGTCTTTAATTGTCGCTGAGGTCGATCTTGCCTACTGTCGAAACGCGAAAGGGAGGTTGAGAATATAGCGACAACGCGAAAATGTTGGGTGTTCAAGTGTTTGATATAATTTAGTTCGGCTGTGGGAGCATTCAAGTTGCAGTAGTACGTTTTTGAATACGTAGCTGAAATCGTATATTTTGATTTGATGGTATCGACGTGTGACGCATAGCTGTTGACTGGCTATGCAATTAATGTTGCGTGTCGAGCTTTTGAATTAATTTAAAAGAGCAACCACGAATATTATTGTAGTTTATTTGGAGCTGGTGGATATTTGGGAAGCAGATCGTTCAAACACCCTGGTGTCAGTGTTGCAAATCGACGTGGCCAGCAGCTTGCACGCGTTGGAGGAGCCTGTGGGACCTTTTGACATGCATTTCGCTGACGGGCGGTTCAACCCGAGGGGTCAGCCGAGATAAGATCGTCGGAGTATCTCAGTGATGGACGATCACAAACCGAGAAGTTCCGGTCTGCTCCTGGCCGCCGCCTCCTCGTTTTTCTTCTCCCTGACGTCCCTGCTCGCCAAATTCGTGGACCTTCAGCCCGTCGTGTTGTCCTGGTACGGGTTTTTCGGGCTGACTCTGCTATCCGCTCCGTTGCTCCTGAACAAAAGATGGAACTTGCCGCCGAAAGCTTTGCGCCTCATCGCTCTACGTTCTTTTGTTGGGACGCTTTCCCTCATCATGTCCTTCTACGCTGTGGAGCTCATTCCCATAGGAGATGCGTCTGTCCTCTTCTACACAGCCCCCGTCTTCACTGCAGTCCTCGCCAACGTATTTCTGGGCGAGCCCTGCACGATGTACGGAGTCGCAGTGATATTCGTCATCATGTTCGGTGTTGTGCTTGTGACTCAACCCCCAATACTGTTTTCAGATAGGTCAGTGTCACCAGACTACTACAAAGGTGTTTTCATGGCGCTTGGTGCTTCTTTGACCGAAGCTGTTAGCAATGTCACACTACGAGAACTCAAATATGTGCATTACTCGGTCGTTATGTTTTCCCACGGGTCCCTCTCCCTGTTATTCACATCAGTCCTCATCCCTTTCACGGATGGACCCATCAAACCGTCCCCCATTCCGTTCCTTCCCCTCCTGATGGGTCTCTTTTCCTCCCTGGAGCAGCTCATGATGACTTTAGCGCTCAGTTTAGAACACGCTGGTCCGGTAGCTCTTGTCCAAGCGACCGACATCATTTTTGGATACGTGTACCAAATTGTATTCTTTGGCGAGGACATAGAGCTGGTGTCTGTTTTAGGTGCAACGATCATTGCGGTGGTTGTCTTCAAGATGGCCAGAGTGCAGAAACAACCTCAAGAGGAAAAATATGTCACACTGAGCCATGTTTGCTAAGTAAGTGAATACTACAAAATTAATCTAGGAACATTTCCACTTACTTCACTACTAATTTGGTGCTCATCATCTGCTCGATAGATGATTCTGTAGATCAGTAATAAGGGAAGGTGGGGTAAGATGACGAAGCTAAGCTTCTGCGATTTTTCCTGGCATCAATAAATGTATTAAAGAGCTGAAATTTGTATGAGAACTTCTTCCAATCCTTCCTAGCATATTCTAATTGTTTTCAATCGTCTAATTCCACATTCAAAGGGTGAAAACAGATTTTTTCTAAAAAAAAAAAAAAAAAAAGTCATTTTCGTCAACTTGCCCCACCAACCTTGGGGCAAGATGACGAAAAAAATATCAAAACACAAAAACTCAAGCTTTATCCAAACAAGAGTCCCATCGTTATCTCCCAAACTCGTCACTGCAAACATACAGGGTGATCCGCTCGTCGATGCAAAAAAACTTTTGCGCAACACTACATCAAAAATGGAGTAAAATGCCGCCAACCGCATATTTTTATCTCAATCCGTTCTCGAGATATGATTTTTTAAAGGTTTTTTCAGGAAAACCGTGTTTTTTCCTTTTAAACTCAAATTTCTCCGCTTTACCTCATTTAATTTTACTTTTTGACCTCATTTTCGGAATCAGCGTTAAATTTTCCATACGCATGGTGTACTTCAAGTCTTGAAAAGTACCATCTAGAGACCACAACAACAGCTCAAACATTAGACGAATTTGAAAAAATAAAATTTCTGAAATCTTAAAAACGTTACTAATCCTCCAAAAAAAATCCTGGAAACTGGCAAATCTCTTGAAAACTTCTTCATTTAATAAGCTTTCCAATGGTATGATCAACTTTGCGATTATCTTGTTTCTTTGATGAAAAATTCAAGTTTAAATGCAAGAAAACGTTAGGCACCTCAAAAGGGGGAATTTGATCAGAGGGTAGAAAAAATGTAAAAAAACGTTTTTAATTGAAAAAATTGGGTCAATAGTGCCAATTTAATTAGTTTAAATGCAAGAAAACGTTAGGAGATTTTATGTTGTTTGTCATCAGGGGGAGTAGTGACCCTGAACAATAAATTAGTTCTAAGGTTCAGAATCAACGCATTACAGTGTATCTAAATGAGTTCGTGTATCCACCTGTTTAAACAACAACGTGATGGGAAGTTATTCCCAATGCAGTTTGATGTTAGAAATAGCACTGTTCACTAACCGCGAGTACGCCGACATACATTTCGTGTGCGGGTTGTGCGATGCGGAAATGCGCTTGCTGCACAGCAGCAGTATCGTGCTAGATATCCTGGCCGACGGGTTCCAGATCCTCGGGTATTCACGGGAACTCATCAACGGTTTATGCTACTGATGTACAAGATGTCGAAGATTTAAAGAGACGAATTCAAGAGGCAAGCTTGACGGTACAAGAACGTCTGACATTCAACGTGACAGTGGGACAAATGCGTAATCGTGCTAGAGCATGCATAAGAAATAACTGTGGGCATTTTGAAAATGGGCTTTCCTAATTACCGAAAAACCTGATTTCGAATTGTAAATTGGCACTATTGACTCAATTTTTTCAATTAAAAACTTTTTTTACATTTTTTCTACCCTCTGATTAAATTCCCCCTTTTGAGGTGCCTAACGTTTTCTTGCATTTAAACTTGAATTTTTCATCAAAGAAACAAGATAATCGCAAAGTTGACCATACCATTGGAAAGCTTATTAAATGAAGAAGTTTTCAAGAGATTTGCCAGTTTCCAGGATTTTTTTTGGAGGATCAGTAACGTTTTTAAGATTTCAGAAATTTTATTTTTTCAAATTCGTCTAATGTTTGAGCTGTTGTTGTGGTCTCTAGATGGTACTTTTCAAGACTTGAAGTACACCATGCGTATGGAAAATTTAAAGCTGATTCCGAAAATGAGGTCAAAAAGTAAAATTAAATGAGGTAAAGCGGAGAAATTTGAGTTTAAAAGGAAAAAAACACGGTTTTCCTGAAAAAACCTTTAAAAAATCATATCTTGAGAATGGATTGAGATAAAAATGTGCGGTTGGCGGGATTTTACTCCATTTTTTATGTTATTTTACGCAAATGTTTTTTGCATCGACGAGCGGATCACCCTGTATATTATGTACATGATAAACCAAACAACAAGTAGTGACATAGGGACATGAGTTTATGAATAGTTTAATGCTTAACCGTATTAAGTTAAACATACCTACCAAACTTTACTGAATAGTTTAATATGCTTAAGTTATCGATCGCGGTTGGTAGTTACTCATACTTAAATGGTGCGGAAAAAAAGAATAAAACAGAACTGGATGTTCAAAATAGGAGGCGGCGCAAGACGGTGAATTGAAGTATTTGGTCATCTTACCCCAGTCATCTTTCGTCAGCTTGCCCCATGCCACCATTATTATGAAACCCTTGTTAGAAGGCATCCAATACCATCAAACAATATGGATTTTGTGTGAAACGGTAGGTTTTGAGTTGTACTTTCTGAATATTTGAGTGAGGAAGTTGAAGACATCACCGTAGAATGGTGAATCGTTGGGATCTGAGGGCCGAAAATTACATGGAATTTCACTAAAAACATATTTGCGGAAGTAGATTTCTTGCAGTGAATGTCAAGGCGGCCAGCAGGGGACTCTGATGCTACATTGCAGATGCTGCTGTCTGTGAGCGACTAGGAGAAATACTGAATTCGTCATCTTGGCCCATTCGTCATCTTACCCCACCTACCCCTACGTAACTGACTAGGGCTAGGTACCCATAGTTTTTTGAACATCCTATATTTGATTTTGTACAAACTTCAGCCTTACGAAGCAACGCCTACTAATCCTAGTATTTGTCTTCGTATTCTGTTAATTTCTAACCACAGGGACGTTGACTGTGCTTTTCTCCAAATTAATTAAAACGGCTTACCTAGTTACATGTAGATATATATATATATTTTTTTTTTAACCAACAAGGTACCTGCCTACCAAGTGCAAAAAATACGAATAGGCAGTATATAGGTACTATTCAGAAATGAAGAAAATAACTGGATAAAATATAATGTGTGCAAACTACTGAGGGACGACAGGCCACTTGATTCAACAGGTCCAGTCGCAATCAAAACGTCATCTTGCTTGGTTAGGGCCAATAATTGATAAGTGATACTGCTACTGCGTGATACTGCTCGCTTACCCAAATAAAGTCATGACAAAGTTTTACTCAAAGCCTCAATAACTATCTGGTGATTCATCAAACATCTTCTTCAGGCGAGTGCACGATTGCTCGGTCTGGGTGAACTGCGAGCTCTTGGAGTTCGTCGTAAGGGTCATCATCGGTTACAAAGTGCTCGTTATTGCGCTACCCTTCCTCATCATGGGTGTCCTCTACGCCCTCTATCTCATCCTCAAATGGCACTTCAGGAGGCAGGATGGACCGCTAGAACCTTTTTACACGGTTTGACAACGTCCACGTGACACCAAACAGTTCCTTTTGTACATACCAATACAAATTTGCGAGATGCGTAAATTCAGAGTTTTTTTAATAATTATTTTTCCTTTACCAATCGGCATTCTTCAACAATTTATTGAGGCTGTGTTGGGAACAGGTGAATAAAATGTGACGTCAGCGGGACTAGAACCTGCAACCTTCTGCTATGTACACATAACCGTTAACTCAACTAGTTGCGCCTCCTTGCAAAGCAGAAGGTCGCAGGTTCAAGTCCCGCTGGCGTCACATTTTATTAACGTTCCCAACATTTCCTCGAATGATTTGCTTTTCTGGGCATACCTACTACTCTTTCGTTCTACCCTAATCTTTCCTTTAGCGTGAAATTCTTCGATCACAGAGGCATTTTACAAAAGGAAAAAAGGCAGCCACAATGGGCAATTTTTGTGAGTTACAGAATTTCCTCTTTTTTTGTTTGGCCAAATTCTGTTCAATAACACCACTTATTGACCTCATAATGAGGTGTTTATGTCGGAAAGTCTAGGCAGAACGAGTGTGAATGTGTGAAATTTGAATTTCTGAGTTCCCGTTAGAAATGGCGTACTATCAGGCAAATTCCCGAGTAGCTCAACTCATATCGCGCTTAGAGCGCTTGTGCAAATTTATAAATAAATCTAAAAAACCAATGTCCACAAAATCAAACCAAGGAGAAGGTTACGGCAAAGGTTCTTGAAAGTTGCCACGAAAATTTGCCATTTCTAATGTAGGGTTGTTGGCAGCATTGAGGAACTTTGCCTCCGGCCCACAGCCAGTCAGATGTCAATAGACCTGATACGTCATTTTTTTTGCTGCATTTTTACTTTTTATAATCCTCATCTAAAAACTAACGCTCATTTTTGGAAACGGGCTTCGAACTACAATTTTTCCAGGAGTTATGCATTTTTTCAAAACAAATTTAACGAAAATTCCCCATTAGGTGAGGTGATAGGTCGATATGAAGGAAGCTGAATCTCACCGACTCCAATGAGTAGCCAAAAACTGTTAAATATACGTTTATTTAATCATTATGTACAGTAAATACAGCAAGTTATTAGCACTCTTACCTAAGGTACTAGCTCTTCACAGAGCAATTCGAAAATCAACCCAAGGTCAGAGGCCAAATAGCCAACCTATATTTCTTCAGATCTATCAGGTTCTGACGATCATACACGTCATACTCAAATGTTATTGAATCATAATATAACCAGAGACACTGATTCAACACCAATCAAACGACATTCAAATAAATGGTAATTTCCATGTGGGTACAGTACAACCTCGTTTATTCGGACAATCGAAAATCTGGTTTGGTAATATGGGTAGTAACCAAAACAAAATCCTTAAATAAGCAGACTTACGATTTAAAAAAAAACATTTTTTTTCAACAAAATGAGTAGGTATCTACACAGTATGAATGCAGGTAGCTTTCTAAACTCAACAAAAAGCATTTTATTACCATAATTTTTGCGGTAGATACAATCTGCGCAGGAAACCTTTACACCCTGGGGTACCAAAAAGGACGACTAAGTGTACATTGAATCAAATTAAAAAGCGAATATTTGACGTAATTAGTACTTACAGTTACGTTCTTGCTATCATAGTTAAAAATTATTATCTAAAGTGAACATGGAATTTTTAAAAAGTCTACAAATCTGATCCGGATCAACAATGGCCGGATGTAAACGAGGTTTTACTGTATTGTCAGGCGTAGAAAGGAGCGTTGGATGTTGCGTTTCATTTTAAAGTGTTGCCAACAACCATAAATCCTAACGATCATTTTATCTATCGTAAATCCCGAAGTGGATTAATAGGTTGTTACTTATGATGAAGTTCTCGATGTAATACCTCCAAGGCTCCACAGTTCCAGGTCTAGATAAGTAGCTCGAAACACATCGACAGATAAACATCTGGCAGAGGTACTTTTAAGTACTCGAAATTTAATAATTCGAGTATTAATAATAATATGTTATATAGGTAGGTATCTACCTAAGTTTATTAGTCTAATTATTGCATTGGTGACACGATTTTTTAAATTGCACAAGTGACAGGCTTTTTCTAAATACGAAGCGCGTTTTCATAATACTTGATGGGGAATCAAACGTTCACAAGAAGACCCTGTGTATTCACTAGGTGCTAATCGTAGTTTGTTCGTAGTGGAGTTGCATACTGCAGAAGGAATCCTCTACACTCTACAGGAAGGTGAAAAGGTGAGTTTTGAAGATGATTTATGCTATCAATAAATTATCACGTTCTTCAAAATGAACGACATCAGTTAGACATAAAGCTTTGAGGTATCCAAAGGAAATTCCAATAAATGAGATTGAATACTGCGAAGGCAATAGGGAAAACTATACGAGACTGAGTGTCTATCCATTTAGCGATCTCCTGTGGAGTCATAGTGAAGAAACTGTGAGTTTCATCGGATGTCTTCTTGGGGGCTGATTGAACGTTTCCTTCGTCTTCCGATTCCTCCTCGATGATTCTAATACTCGGCCTGTGGAGCCTGATCATCGGGATCGACTGTTCCTCGGCCAGCAGCTGGTGAACACGTCGGGTAACGTTTGTCTTAAATTCCGATTCCGTCAGCTCCTGCAAAGGCAAATGAGGAATATTCGTATGAGGAGAAATATTATGACGATTCAAATACCTAACAGAGAAGATCGAGGTTCAAGTGGGGTCTCGAAGCTTCCTCAACTGAAGAGTGCAAGTGAGGTGGATTTTCTATCAAACTTTTTAGCAAATTAACCTTGCTGAAACACGTAGGATAGCCTTCTATTGAAGGAACGTATACCTACTTCAGTACCAAGTATCTCCTAAAAAAAACACTCCCTGTAAAAAAAGATGCCAAGCTACAAAAGGTGTGATATCCAGGTTGTGCCAAGCACTGTGCCTAATAATCTTCCGTCCACATCCGACAGTTCATTTTCGACGTTAATTTTGAGGTATAGACTAGACTTAGCTAACAGGGTGAGGAGTGAGTTAATCTTTAGGAAGTGTGCTGCTTGGCCGGTCTAGTTACTGATCTATTCAGTTCCTACACGAAGGATTCGAAGCCATCAAAATTAATGATTCACATGCTATGTGCCTGATATGTCGTAGACAGACAAGCAGCACACTTCCTAAATATTAACTCACTCCTCACCTCAAAATTAACGTCGAAAATGAACTGTCGGATGTGGACGGAAGATTATTAGGCACAGTGCTTGGCACAACCTGGATATCACACCTTTTGTAGCTTGGCATCTTTTTTTACAGGGAGTGTTTTTTTAGGAGATATCGCAAATATTGAAAGGTCGCAAGTAAGTTTCGAAGCTGAAATCAATGTGGCTCAATGTGGTGCAACAATATCTGATCCGAAGCCTGAATCAATGTGGTGCAACGACGATATTCTCACACAAGCAATGCTAAAAATGCTTGACACTTCACATTGGAAAGGGTAGACCTCCCGTTATTCGCCATGTCACTTCGGCGTTACAGTTTTTAATTTTCGTTTTGATGGAAACACCCAAAATCACTTCACGCATTAACATGATTTGGATCGGTACTAAATTTCATAAAGATCGGTCTAGGGAAGAGGGTATATAAGTGGCGTGACAAAGAATGGGTGGAACAAACAAGCTCCCATCCCCCGGAACCCCCCCTTTGCTTGTGCGAAAACGGTTACAACTCCCAAAAGGTACTTCACCACGCCAAACCTGATCTACATACCAAATTTCATAAACATCGGTCGAGGTAAAAGGGTTGAAGTGGCGTGACAAAGAATGGGTGGAAAAAAAAAAGTTGCAAAAGTACCTACCAACAAACTCCAGCCCCTTCTACGTAGATGGTATAATGAACCGTTGTGTAATAATTTACCGTTGAGTAATGATTTACCGTAGTAATAATTTACCCATCAATAATACTTCAACGTTTGTTCAAGTTTCACTACCTACCAACAAACTCCAAAAGAGCCATCATTTTTCAAATTAAATAATATCACAGAACAACCAACTCGACTTCATACTCCGCCAATATAATCAGGTGATCCCTACCAATGATTGGCCGTATTCACAAATTCCTATTGTGGGCGCGTCTCTGGTTACGAGATTTGGTTTGAATTGTATACAATTTCATTCACACTGGAGTCGAAAATGCCTGTCGGTGCAAACTTCGGGGCCTTACTGTGAACGAACGGCTGGACGTACGATGCTCCGGATGGTCTTAAAAAACTCGCAAGTTCAAGAACTATTTAAAACCGTAAAAATATTTACGTAAAAAAATGGTATAGGCGTTTTGAAAATTTCAACCCCTATTTTGAACCCCTTAGAGATGACTCACAGTAGCGTCGAGCTTCGAGGACCAACTAGACGCCGAACGGAACCTATAACCCGAATTTCATCAATTTTTTTTCATGGTAACTAAGAAAAGTGGCCCGTACGGCGTACGGCGTACGGCGGACAGACAGAAATATTTTTATTGCAGTTTTGGATTCTACATACCTTGAAACGTAAACCATCAAATTTTGAGGGGGGGTAAGAATTTTTTTTTTTCATGCTCGATTCCAATGGTTCATCATTGAAAATAATAAACCAAAATGGGAAGAAAGTCACCAAACACGTATTTTGAGCCCTATTTTTCGCAGGTTTTCGAAACACCTACCGCTTCGAATTTGGTGTCAGGCGACTCAGGGTGTTTGCCCCACAAAATATGTACGCGCGAATAAAATATAGAAATAACGGGGAAGGCCCGGGAGGGGGCCAAAGTTGGCCCGATTCTTCGCTCAGTTATATTAGGCTCTGGGGCAGCCGGGCGCGGGTTCATGCTTGGCATCGCTCGGCCACCGCCTCGCTTGATACCTTCGCTGAAGTCGATAGGATTAAGTCGATAGGATAGGATTATTATTCTAACACACTGACAGTTTTACGAAGGTTTTCTTTAAGCCACCAAAGCAACATGTGATTTCATTTACGTACTGGAGGGTTCGCTGACCAGAAGCCTCACACAATTTTGAAAACAGGCTCAAATTCTGCCCATGTACCACGCTCAATAATAGCTATTTTTCGTAACGTTTTGTGGCTAAATATTGATCAAACACTGTAAGGATGATTGATAGAGCTTTGAAAGTTATTCCGTACGAGTCGGTGTACTGGAAACATGGTGCCAGCCTGGCGCCGTTCCCTGGCGTCATGGTGGCACCAAAAACCATGCAGCAAATTCTGGAGGCCTAAAGAGTTTATTGTCGAAGTAGGTAGGTAGCCAAAACTGCGGCTTGTCGCGCGGTACATACGTACATAAATAAATACATACATACATACATATGATATATATATAGCTTTTCCAAAATGAACTTTCCAAATCCAATTCAATATTTCGAAGGAAGAACATTAGTTTTACGGACTGTGTTTAATAACCTCTCCTGAATGGTTCTTTCCGATCCGATAACAAGAAAGGACAATTATTGTACCTATCTTTGTCTTCTCAGTGAACGGGGCAATCTCTTCTAAATGATGTATATGACTAAAGCCAGGGGCGGATAGGTGAACCGGCCCGGGTGATTCTCTGTTCACCGGACCCAAACCCAACGGTTCTCATAAAGAATAATTATATTGACAAATCTATCTGTGATTGAAAATCAAATAATTATATGTTACCTGGGAATCAAAAATAAAATGCTAATTCGGTAATTAACAAAAATGGTTTATTATGTTAATCAAAATCATTAGGTTTTTTTATTCGTCACAATATTCATCGCAGTATCTTGATTGCTGGTGAATTATAATCAAAATTCGTATTGCTAAATAATGGCTTACAACACAAATTGTAAATCAATATAAACCCAAACTCTTAGCTTGAAAAATAACTTACTTATGACGGAATTATTACAGTCATGAATACCTATCTGAAAACTTATTTTGGATCAATTTTTTCGAACCTCGCGTAATTCAATTTGGAAAATGTTGAATTTAATTTGGAAAATGTAATTCTGATTTGGAAAATGTTGAATCCAATTCGGGCTATGCATAACATAATAGTCACCTGCAAATGTCGCTTAACCCCAAGTAAGAGCCTCACTGACGTTCACACAGGAAACCTAACAGCTGCTGGATAATTTGCTAATCAGGCCAATTTTTCCAAAAGTGTATAATATATAACCTTACCTTGATAGTTTTTATTTTGGGCGAGTTGTACTTGGATAGGAAGTTCCTCCTCAGCTCAGGAGAAGACGGAACTGACGACGACCGCCTCATCATCCGCCGCCCTTGGACTTTTTTGGGTGAAACCGAGTACCTGAAAATGTACTTTCCACTCTTCTTTTTCAGTTGCACGTGCTTGGACCTGAAAATCCGTCGATTAGTCATTCGATACTCGAAAAACCCAGTTGGCTTGTTAAGAGTGAATGACCCAATTACAGCTTGAAATTCAATCAAACAATGGCAGCTTCTTGGATTTAAATATTTACACCTATTTTGCCGAGTGTACTTCATTTACTTACTCTCGCCTGTCGATTGTGTTCACCAAAGCGAATTCCCAAATGGATGCCAGTATGAAAAACGTGCAGCTGAGCTCCCAGATGTCGTTGACTTTGAACGGTGACGCAGTCGGAATAGGAGAACCTGTCCAGCTCAGGAGGAGAAATGTCAGCATAACGCTCGAACCTGGACAGGATGATGAATAATAAATCATTTCTGTTCAAGTTGATATTGCTTCGTTACAAATGGGGTATGTGCACGTATCTATTTAATTTCGGTTTATTATTTTCAATAATGGAATCGAACATGAAAATTTGTTTAACTCCCTCCCACTAAAAATTTGATGGTTTCCGTTTCAACGTACGCAGAATCCAAAAATGGAATTAAAAACCGCTGCGAATTATTACACAACGGTTTATTATTTACCTGTATAGATGCCATAGGTCTGCGTAGACCATTGTTTTCTGTGGTCTCCCATCAGGAAAGCCCTAAATCGAGTACTGGAGCTGGCCTGAGAGTTACAGTTTCATAAAATGCGCGGGATTCAATAATTCAATCAGTACTAAATTACTTGTTGTTATTCATGAAGCATAACGTTTCTTCAAGTTGCAAAAGTGCCTATCAACAAAATCCAAAATAACCATCATTCTTCAAATGAAATAATATCACAGAGCAACCAACTCGACTTCATACAGTCATACTTGATTATAATCAGCTGCTCCCTAGCAATGATATCTGGGCCGGACTTATACCGTTTCATTCACGATCGTGTTGACAAAGCTTTTCGGTGCAAACGAACGGCTGAACGTACAATGCTCCGGGGTGTCTCAAAAAAATCTTAAGATCAAGATAAATTTAAAAACGTAAAAAAAACCCATACGCTTCGAGCTACGGCGTTCGGGAAATGTCAACCCCTATTTTTCACCCCTTAGAGATGACTGACAGCAACGCCGAGCTTCACAGACCAGCTACACCCCAAAAGGGACCTACATACCAAATTTCAATAATTTTGGTTCATGGTAACTAAGGAAAGTGCGAAGTAAGGCATTCGACGGACGGACAGGTTTTTTAAATTCATTTTTGGAGTCTACGTGTGCCTTGAAACGGAAACCATCAAATTTTGTGGGTGAGGGGGAGAGGGGTTACAAATATTTTTTCTCGCTCGATTCCAAAGGGTCATTATTGAAAATAATGAACCAAAAATTTCTGTCCGTCCGCCGTACGCTGTACTTAGCACTTTCCTTAGTTACCATGAACCAAAATTAATTAAATTTGGTGCATGGGTCCCGTTTGGGGTCTAGTTGTTCCTTGAAGCTCGGTGTTACTGTCAATCATCTCTAAGGGGTGAAAAATAGGGGTTGAAATTTCCGGGACACCGAATTTTATGTTTCTAAATTGGTCTCAAACTGAGGAATTTGTTGAGACCACCCGGAGTCTTGACTGTCCAGCGGTTCGTTTACAGGCCCCGAAGTTGCATAGAAAAGCTTCGTCAACATGATCGTGAATAAAACGGTATACATCCAGCCCAGATATCATTGCTAGGGAGCACCTGATTATAATCACGGATGGCTGTATGAAGTCGAGTTGGTTGTTTCGTTATATTATTTCATTTGAAGAATGATTGCTCTTGTAGATTTTGTTTATAGGTACTTTTGTAACTTGATCAAACGTTATGCTTCATGATAACAACAAATGATTAATTATCGAATGATTGAATCACGCGTATTTTGGTTTATTATTCTGTGAATAATACACCTATGTATTCGCTCAGCAAAAAATTTTTATAACACCCTCTCAAAATTTTTTCTTTTCCGTTTCAAGGTGCGTAGATTCCAAAAATGCAATGTCCGTCCGCCGTCCGCCGTACGCCGTATCACGTGTACAGGCTTCATTTTCGGTCTAAAAAAGTCGTTCTTTCGCACACATGCTCCATTTGGGCCCTAGTTGTGTCCCGAAACTTTTCAGCCCGATCGGAATATACCCAGGGGTGTTATGAGTGAAAATGTGTATAAAAATAGGTACTTTTTGCGTTTTAACAACATGTTAGTAACATGAGCTTTTGAGGTATCTTTTTCCATGTTTTTGAGGACGAGAAGACCGAATATGAAGTCGATTTTGACCAAAGACGCGGAAATTGAGGTTTTACCAAAGGTTCAGCTCCCAAAATTGGTTTTTTATGAGTCAAAAACCTGGAAAACTGTCTGAAATCACCATCAATGTGTACAATAACATTGGAAAAAGTGTAAACAGGTGAATCAAGACCATTAAATGCCACTACCAATGATCAAAGATAATTTGAAAAAAAAGGAGCGTACCTAATTCGCGTTTTCGGGGCCAAAATTGGTGGAAACCACCAGAAATAGCTATTTCAATTATTTTCTATGAAAGAAACAATAAATGAACAACCAAAGTTTCTGTAGGTACTATGTCCAATAGAATAATAAACCCATGTGACAAGGACTTTGCAGCGTTTTTATGAAACTGTTACTTCCCGGCCGGCTCCAGTTCTCGATTTAGGGCTTTCCTGGGGTGAGCACGAGGGCAGGTATTGACCACAGAAAACAGTGGTCTACGCAGAAGGGGCATCTGTACAGTTAAATATCAAACCGTTGTGTAATAATTTGCAGCGGTTTAAAAAAAATGAAAGCAGATTAGGTGCATCCTGATATTTTTTATATAAACCGCCTTAGCATAAGTAGTTATTTTTCTATGATTTTTCAAATTTTCAACCAATTCTGACGTCATTGCACCCCTGCAACGACCTCCCCTAGTTAAAACTTCGAAAAATCATAGAAAAAGAACTACGTGCAGTAGGAAAGTGCAGTTGGTGTCAAAGTTCTCAGAATGGAATCTGGTTTCATGGAATCTGTAACCCATGAACAAATGTTTTATCCCATTATAAATTATAGAGTTAGAAAAGGGGGTCTCATGAAAAGATGCAAGGTTTTAAATTTTGCTTTTCAAAATTTTGAAAGGATCTTAAAGCTTCGGTCTTGGATTGTTAAATGCGGTTTGATTGTTTAAATAATTAAATATTCCGGGACTACAAAACAATGTTAACCGCTGACGAAAAATGAACTCTGTGTTTTAAATGGAAGTATTCACCCAGCGCGGATCGCCCAGGAACAGAATCGGGACCCATCCAGAAAGTCACCCAGGATGCCATTACAAGGATGATCGAAGGGAAGTAGTAGTCAAGAAGGTAGAACCCAGCCAGGCGAGCGAATTTGAAGGTTAGAGCGAGCGAGCTGTGGTTGTATTTGCACGACACTTGGCAGTCTGAAATGGCAAAGGAAAAGATGTCTCGTTTGGTTGGCTATCTTTCAATCTGAATGGATGGGCCGATCTCATTGGCCTGCAAACTTACATACACAACTGTACAACTGTAGCTCCGTTCGGTATAACACACAGCACGCACAATGGAGAGTCAATGTACTCGTAGGAACCTGCCTGATTTGTTCAAAATTAGTACAACTATAATAACTACTATCTTGTTTGTTTGTTTGTTTGTTTGTGCGGGACAAGCCCAATTACATGAAGTAGCCACATTCAATTACGTGAACGCTAGGACATTGAAAATGAAAATTATTTCTTGCTAGGAAGAAGATGAAAAAGTTCCAGTCAAAGGCTTGTAGTATCAAATCTCCATTCCGTACCATTCATCGTAAAAATTATATGATTTTTTCGTCATTGTAGCCATTTTTACCGATTTTTGACCATTATGAAGTCCGATCTGACCCGCTGTTTTTTTGAGAAAAATATTTTTTATCATCGAAATATTCCCTTTTTCTGTCGTGAATCACCATCCTTCCTCCTACCTTCGTTGGCGTTAATGTAAGTCTCAAGCCCAGAAGTGGGTTCCATCGAAGTTAAATAGAAATCCACAGGGCTGAGGCCACCTTTGTGAGAAACAGGATTTTCTTTTCTCCATTCCATGAGAACTTCACGCGAATCGTACTTCCCTGAAACCAGATAACAATCGTAATAACAATACTATTTGCTTGCTATTCATCCGATTTTCAATTTTCAAACTGATTTGAACTCCAAATAAATATCCCTAGCGCGCCTGGACCTTCAAATTCGTGAATAACTTTTTTTTTGATAGGTAGAGTATCATAGCGGAAAATATTAAAAACGGAAATGGAAAAAACGAGTGTCATATCAATTCTACTTACTTAAGATTTCCAAAAAAAAAATCCAGAACGAAAATTGGTTCAGTCGTCCGGGCACAAAACCTATTCCAAATTTGCCCCCGATAGTGCTGCCATCTCTTGAAAAAATTTCTCAATAAAATCGGGGACATTTAGCCTTAACGTGTTCCTATTCCAAAAGCTCTGCTCAAAGAAGCCAGCCGGTAAGTTTATTCAAGCACTGGATATATGAACGTTTGATTAGGAGTTGTTCCACTTACAGCTGTTGAATATCATCTCACACTGTTGGCGATCAAACGGGAACCACTCGGTATTCACAGGTTCACACCCCAACGTCTGCCTCGTTCTACAAATCAAGAAATCCATCAAAAATCGTGCTCGTTAAATGTGCACCGGTAAAATGAGATTAAAACGAATATCATCAATCACATACCTGACTGTGAACATGACGGTACCGGAAGGAGAAATATTTATCAGGTTGTCTTTACGAGCGAAACCCAGGACGTCCATTATTTTTTCCCTAAGCATATGCGTGTGAGGGAGCCATATCCTGTCGGAGAAAAGATTTTTCTCTCCCCTGATGGCCGTTATGTTGCTGTTTATCGACGAATAAGCCAATCTTGTGTCCGTCCAGCTCAGCTCAATCAGCGTTAGCATGTCTACTTCCTGTGAAGTGTAATCAACGAGATGGCTAGCAAATTCGCCAGGACTATCGACGGAATAAAGCGTTTTTACATGACACGGATAAATAGTACAATAAAGCAGGTATATTACCTAGTACCTGGTATAAGTAGAGTTATGTATAAAGTAAGGTTGCCACCCGTCCATATTTCCCTGGAGATGTCCGTATTTTTTATGCGTTCATGGTGTCCACATGTATTTATTTTTGAAGCGTCCACGGAACGTTCTTATACGCCCGTATAAATGTCCGTATTTTTCAAATTTACTTACTTTTTCGGCCCTCTTGTAGTGCCGAGGTTTTTATTATTATTATTATTTTTTCTTCAAATTTCAAGTTGAAAATATGTACTGAATTACGAAAACGAGAAGGCAAAATATTTTTTCTCTATGTAGAGCGCGCGGCTTTGCTACCCATGTACCTACCTACGCACCTACCGAATTTGATTTTCACACGCCGTTTTGATAGCTTCATTTCTTTTAAACCAAATTTACAATTTTTAAACATCGTCAATAAATCAAAGAAACTGCATAGTACTTGCCAAGTAGGTACATTTTGATATGGTATTTTCAGGTTTTTAGGAAGTTTAATTTTCGATTTTGGTTTACCAAAAATAACGAACCTTTGTAAATTGTAATCGATCAAGAAAAAACATTTTGATGTTTTACTTTTCAAGGTATACAGAAAATTGTGTGGATAAGTTTTTCTAGCATTTTCACCTCTGTGGCTGTGATACAATAAATTTACCATTTTGATAAAATTACGCTTACTAAATAGAGAGAAATGATGGTTTCTTTTAGTCTTGTCACTTGTAGTCATATCTCCAAAGACTTACAATGAATACCTACCTATATTTTTAACATTATCGTTCCTAATTGCAATAAATTGCTAAGGCATATGTTTCTTAACATTTGTTGAGAAATAAACCATAATGTAATACACTACGGTATTTTGTGTTCATTTGAGCGTCCAGATTTTTGTCCGTATTTTTAGGGTTGGGCGTCCAGGGAAGGCCAGGTTTTCACACTGTGGTGTCCAAGGTTTTAGGAAAAAGAGATATAGCAAAACATTTTATGGGACCATCCCATTTTAGTTCATTTTTTACTGTAGTTACCTACCAGTGATACCTGATGTGGGAGAATTTATGGAATCCAAGTTGGTAATTTGATAGAAACACAAGAGCTAATTTCACACCCAGACTTATTTTGAAATAGCAATCATTAGAAATTTCGACATTTAAAACTGTTTTTTGCTGTTCATCCCACTTTTTAATTAACTCGTTTAATTCTAGTCAAATAGAGAAATGATACCGATCCAAGTAGGTAGGTACCAACATAATACGAATTAAACAGACTAGACTGAGGTACCTAAGCACCATGTTTCAGCGAGAAACAACAAATATTAAACACCCATCAAATCGTTTTGGTGAACTGAAAAATTACCTACCATTTGTTGTTAAAAACAAACTAAGTACCTAGTTAGGTACTGTGCACCTATAGGTCGTAAAAATCTATGCCTCGTAATATCGAGAGCCAGAACATGTAAAATCAAATTATTGCCGAACGTCGGTGAGGCTCTTGGAGTTGAGCGACATTTTTGCGGGTGACTATAATAGGTATTTTGACTATACTACATAATATGTATATGTATGTATGTCTGTATCGCGCTACAAGCCACAATTTTCGGTATTTTGACTTGAAATTTTGGCAGTGTACTCCACAAACCTCCAGAATTTGCTGTGCAGTTTTTGGTGCCACCATGGTGCCAGGGAACGGCGCCACGCTGGCACCAGTGGTACCTACCTATACCATTTGTTACTGTTTTTCATGTTTCCCAGCACGCTGAATCGAATGGAATAGTTAACTTTCAAAGCTCTATCAATCATCCTTATAACGACTCATAAATATGTAGCCATAAAGCATTACGAAAAATCGCTATTATTGAGCGTAGTACATAGGAAGAATTTGAGCCTGTTTTCAAAATAATGTTTTTCGTATAAAATTCTGGTTTGATTTGAACAAATTATGCCTAAATGTAGAAAAAACATCTGTCCTCCGGTTTTCAATTGGAAACAAAGGTTTTCCATCAAACTATGGAGTTAAGTTCCATTTAAAATTTTCTTGTCTGAGGAATGATGCCGATTGCAATTGTATTTTGCTTCCATATAGTGACGATTGTAAATATTTGGGAGTACAAATTGATAACCACTTGAGCTATAAGAAGCATATTGATGCACTTATAGTAAGATTGCGTAAGCTGTTTTATGTATTTAAGGAGACACGTAAGTTCCTTTCAAAAAGCCAACTTAAAACTGTTTATTATGGTTTAGCTTTTTCTATTATCAAATACGGAATAGTACTTTGGGGTTCAGCGTGTAAATCAGCCATCAAGAAGGTACAAATCGTGCAAAATAAATTATTAAGAATTATATTGAATAAGAACTCTAGATATTCTTCCTCACTTTTGTTTAAATCTTTTGAAGTTAAAAAGATTAATCAAATTTATCATCTTCAATCTTGTTTACATCTTTTTGGCACTGGAATTGATTCACGACATCTTTCATCTGCTTTTGTTACCCGTAATTATAATAATTCTCGATCCTTCTTCCTAGTATAAATACTGAGTTCTATAAGAGAAATTCTTATGTTACTGCTCTTAGAACTCTATATCAAAAAGAAATTAATATTTTTTCGTTTTCCAGCCTGTCTTTTTAAGAAACTATTAAATACTGTTGTGATCGGCTGCTCCTCCACAACCAATGTAATGTACATACATGTTGTTCCTCAGAGTGGGGACCCCCCGACCCCCCTCTGATCATGTCAGGGGCCTATAAAGAGCCGAGGGGCCAACAAATACATAACCATTCTCCAGCTAGCTTTCGCCTTGTCTGTTCTGTCCTCAATCACTACACTGGTGACCCCGAGTGGTGACACGCAGCCTCCGCCCGCCGTCTGCGACCGCGGTGCGACGACAGCGACGACATCGCCTAGCAACGACGAAAAACGCCGCTCAGCGCCCGCCGACCGTCTGCGACGAGCCCCACCTCCGCAGCACTACGCCCGGCACACGCACCCCACTCCGACGCCCCACAGCGCCGCCCCCACCGACGCCACACAGCGGCGCCCCACTCCGACGCCCGCCTCGACGCCCAACGCAGCGGCCCCCCGCTACTTCGCCCCACCATCCGATTCCTATATAAGGAAACGGACGCCGGCGCCTCGCACACTTCCTGCTGACAATTCCAGACGACACCTCCTCCGGGACTGGCGCCTACAACGAGAACACGGACCCGAAACCACCGACACCCGCAGAAACGACTCCACCGACATCAACGCTCCAGCTCCGGCCGTACGACGCTCAAAAAAGGGTAAATCAAAAATTCTTCATTTGCTCGAGCACAGATACTTGCTCATGCGAATAAAAACAAATAAATCAAAAATAAATATCAACTGAGGTCAAAAGCTAACAAAAATGAAAAGAGGTACCTACCTACAAGGAAAATAGAAAAAAGAGAGAAAAAATAAAATACTGATGAGATCCTAGGAATAAAAACAGAATTGCAACCTGTAATGAATTATAAAACTATCAAGTCAGTATTAACAATTTTGGCCAAAAGGTTTTTAAAAACTTTTATGCTCCGAATATCTTTAAAATTAACATTATGTTTCCAGAGCAAATACAAAGCCCTAACATAGGAGTTTCGTTTATAGATATCAGTATTCACTCTGGGAAGAGAGATATTGGATTTCACTGCATTTCTCGTATATGAAACTTTCCCCACATGTTCACTGCTAATCCCACTTCTATATAGCATCAAACAAGCTTCCGTGATAAATATATTCTCCACATTGCACACTTGGAATTCCTTGTACAATAATTCTGTAGGAGCCCTATATGGCTTATTCAACAAAACTTTAATCAAACCATTCTGCACTGTTTTTAGTGGTTTTAGGTAAGACTTAAAAGTACCTCCCCAAACCACTATACCATATTTTAGTAGGGAATACGCCAGACCATAATACAGAGTGCGCAATAGATTTTTTGGAAGGATGTCCCGAACAACTTTAAAAACATAAAATAACTTGCGGAGTCTTCCAACTAATGAGGTAATGTGGAGCTTAAAGTTCAGATTGTGATCAAAAATTATACCTAAATATTTTACATTATTGACAAAAGGCAACAGAGGACAGGAACAAGTCAAATCCGAACTAGAACAAGCGTAGTCATGTAACCTTATTGCACCTTCAGACTTAACTCTTTCAGAAATTCTGAAATGGATACTGTGGGTTTTTTCAAGATTTAGGCAAAGTAAATTCAAACCAAACCACTGTCTTATCAAACGCAAATCTGAACTTGCAATGTTCAACAGGGTCTCAAAATTTGTGTGCCACATTACGAAGGCGGTATCATCCGCGTACCCAAACATTTCCCCAGAAATTCCGATATTGAAAAGATCATTTATATATAATATAAACAAAATTGGACCCAGGACAGTACCCTGAGGAACTCCACATACAACATCCCTAGGATTGCTGAATACATCACATCCAAGCCTTGTGACTTGAGTACGGCCAGTTAAGTAGGACTCAATAATTTTCAAAGGTAGCCCACGAATACCATAAATATACAGCTTCTTCAATAAATTTTCATGTTGTACACAGTCAAATGCTTTCTTTACATCTAAGAATAAACCCAACACATGATAACCTTCATCAAATTTGCGACTAATTAAATTATTCAATTCAAATAATGTGCTCTCCGTACTGAGACCCCTACGAAACCCAAACTGCCTCCTCGAAAAAATATTGTGATACTCTAAAAATTCTACTATTCTTTTCTTCAAACATTTTTCTAGAATTTTAGCTAATGTATAAGTAAGAGCGATTGGTCTGTAATTATTAGAAGTACTACTTTTATTCCCACTTTTAAAAAGGGGAATAACGACTGTATTTTTGAAAAGAGAAGGGAATTTACCTGTTTGAAAAACTAAATTAAATATAAAAGCAAGAGGGATGGATATCCATTCAGAGACATTCTTCAGAACAGTATTAGTGATATTTTTCCAATAAAAGGAACAACTTGATTTTAGTTTGGCTAGAAGAATTTGAATTTCGGATGACGTAACAGGAGATAAAAACAAAGACGACTGAGGAGAACAAAAAGGCACAGATCTTTCTTTTAGATTAGCAAGTGAAGAAATCGGAGGTGAACGTATTTCATTCAAAATACTAGGCCCAATTTCGGCAAAAAAACCATTAAAATCATTACACATCTCAGATTGATCTGTAACCTTACTACCATCAGACCGAGTTAATGAAAAAATACCATTAGCTTTGGAAATTTCGACATTGGCCGCAATTTTTATGTTATCCCAAACTAGTTTTGGATTCCCTTTCGCCTCCTCAATCTTAGTTTTAAAATACAATATTTTCGCTATTTTAATTATCAAATTTAATAAATTTCTATACTTCACATAGTATTCCGCCAAATCGGGATTACAAGGATTTTTCTTTGACTTAACTCTTATTTTTTCTCTTGCTCGAATAGAGATTATGATTCCTTTAGTTATCCATGGCTTTAGTGGCCTAAGCTTGCTCCTAACAACCACATTCACGGAACATCGAGTGATACGGTCATTAAAAGTACTCATGAAACAAGATGCTGCTTGATCAACATCCACTTTAGAATATGTAGCTTCCCACTTTTCAGAAATCAAACATCTCTTTAATTCATCATATTTAACAACAGTCTTCTCTACTTTAGTCTTAGTAGCTTCCCTACCCCCATCTTCAGTAACTATGTAATTTAAATTTGCAAGGATCATTATGATGATCGGTGAAATCACCGAAGTAAACCAACCCTTTCATACTTGCGACCTCTAAGCCCTGAACAAATATATGGTCAAGACATGTATTAGAGGAAGGACGTGTGACGGTATTTATCAACGATAAAGAATTACTAGCAGCTGGCACCATCGAACGCCAACAGCTACCAGACGTTGACAACTCGCCTTTTCGCCACGCACGCACCGTCCGACGGCTCCCGGCTCACCATACGGCTGGGAAACGCGCCTAGGAATGTTGTTCCATAAGAATGCATTGAAGGAGTGCGACGCGGCCAATCGTGAGCCGCAGTCGCATTCGTGAGTCGCGTCTAGGAATTTACACCTTTAGGCCGCACCTACATTGGATCCGTATTTCTCCCGATCCGATCAGATCCGACGACTCCCGACCATCGGAGCTCGATGACGTCCGGACTCGACCGACTTCCGACGACGAACTACCGTCAGTCCTCGCCCGCCGACTCACTCGAGCACTCCCGGCCGACACACCGACCCCGCTCGTTCGGCAGCTTTTCACACGCGCCCTTCCAGACAGCATTCGCCTTCACATAGCGGCGCGCGACGAACCCGACGTCACGAAACTCGCTGCTCTCGCCGATCGCCTCAAACCCTTCGCTCCCCCTCCTCGAGTGGCTACCGTCACCGAAGAGGTTCGTGTGATTCGAACAGACGACAACAGCGACCGCCGACGCAGCCACGACCGACCACACGCAGCGCGACGAACGGCTCGTTTTGGTTTATTATTCTCTGAATAATACACCTATGTAATCGCTCAGCAAAAAATTTTTATAACACCCCCTCAAACTTTTTTCTTTTCCGTTTCAAGGTGCGTAGATTCAAAAACGCTGCAAAGTCCTTGTCACATGGGGTTTATTATTCTACAGAAATGTTGGCTGTACCTACATTTATTGTTTGTTTCATGTGAAATAATTGAAATAGCTATTTCTGATGGTTTCCACCAATTTTGGCCCCCAAAACACAAATTAGGTAGGTACGATTTTTTTTTTTTTTTTCAAATTATCCATGATCATTGGTAGTGCCACCTAATCGTCTTGATCTACGTGTTGAAACTTTTCCTAGTGCTATTCTACAAATTGATGGTGATTTCAGACGATTTCGCAGGTTTTTGCCTCATAAAAAATCAATTTTGGGAGCTGAACATCTGGGACAACCTCAATTTTCCACTCCTTGGCCAAAATCGACCTCATATTCGATCTTCTCGTCCCCAAAAACATGGAAAACGATACCTCAAAAGCTCATGTTACCAACATGTTGCTCAAACGCAAAAAGTACCTATTTTTACACACATTTTCACTCACAACACCCCTGGGTATATTCCGATCGGGCTGAAAAGTTTCGGGACACAACTAGGGCCCAAATAGAGCATGTGTGCGAAAGAACGACTTTTTTAGACCGAAAATGAAGCCTGTACACGTGATACGGCGGACGGCGGACGGACATTGCATTTTTTGAATCTACGCACCTTGAAACGGAAAAGAAAAAAGTTTGAGGGGGGGTTATAAAAATTTTTTGCTGAGCGATTACATAGGTGTATTATTCGGAGAATAATAAACCAAAATGCAATGTCCGTCCGCCGTCCGCCGTATCACGTGTACAGGCTTCATTTTCGGTCTAAAAAAGTCGTTCTTTCGCACACATGCTCTATTTGGGCCCTAGTTGTGTCCCGAAACTTTTCAGCCCGATCGGAATATACCCAGGGGTGTTGTGAGTGAAAATGTGTGTAAAAATAGGTACTTTTTGCGTTTTAGCAACATGTTGGTAACATGAGCTTTTGAGGTATCGTTTTCCATGTTTTTGGGGACGAGAAGATCGAATATGAGGTCGATTTTGGCCAAGGAGTGGAAAATTGAGGTTGTACCAGATGTTCAGCTCCCAAAATTGATTTTGTATGAGTCAAAAACCTGCGAAATCGTCTGAAATCACCATCAGTTTGTAGAATAACACTAGAAAAAGTGTCAACACGTGGATCAAGACGATTAAATGCCACTACCAATGATCAAAGTTAATTTGAAAAAAAAAAGATCGTACCTACCTAATTTGTGTTTTGGGGGCCAAAATTGGTGGAAACTTTCAGAAATAGCTATTTCAATTATTTCACATGAAACAAACAATAAATGTACAGCCAACATTTCTGTAGAATAATAAACCCCATGTGACAAGGACTTTGCAGCGTTTTTCTACCGCCGCACATGGGACCCCCGAGCACAAAAACGCCGCACCCCATGCACCTGGCGCCCACAACAACAGCCGCCGCGGCCGCACCCACGCACTCAACCAACACCCCGGCTCTTCATACGTCACAAACGTACCGCCCCCAACGACACCGACCCGGACAGCCACAACGGACCACCGCAACAGAACAAAATTTAACTAAATGAGTTACTTAAATTCTGGGGGGAGCAGTGTTGTGATCGGCTGCTCCTCCACAACCAATGTAATGTACATACATGTTGTACCTCAGAGTGGGGACCCCCCGACCCCCCTCTGATCATGTCAGGGGCCTATAAAGAGCCGAGGGGCCAACAAATACATAACCATTCTCCAGCTAGCTTTCGCCTTGTCTGTTCTGTCCTCAATCACTACAAATACATAGCTGTGTATGATACCTACTGCTTCTGTTGCACTCAAGTCACATTTTAATGTCCACGTTTTTTTTCTTGTTTAGTACTTATTAATAATTATTTGATTTTCTTGTTGATTTATTCTTTACATCGTTAACATGATAATATATTGTTAATTTACGTTGTTCTTTTTGGCTTTGCATCGGCTGTTTGTTGCTTTTATAATCTCAATGAGTCAATGTCAAATGAGTCAAATTAATAAATAAATAAATGTCACTTGAACTCCTCCGAAGAGCACAAGTTCTATCGAACTTATTCTTCGGTGGGCAATTTTTGTAATATTACGTAAAATTGTTTATATATTTTGCCAATAAAGTCAAATCTAAATCTAAATCTAAATCTAAATCTAATCAGGTGCTCCCTAAGAATGATAAATTGAGTGAGGCACCTGGTCAGCGGACCCACTAGTGCCTACCTATTATATGTATGTCTACTGTCTTGTAAAACACCCCACTTTATTGGGTGATTTTTATTTTAAACTGCAGCCTTGAATAGCATAGTCGTCATACGTTTTGTAGAGAATAAGCTCTCAAGTAATAGATGAAAGCTCGGAGGTAAATCTTGAGAGGGACTCCCGGAGCCGAGGGCGCACGATCGAACATGTTGTAGCGGCAGGGCTCCGTCAAGTAGTTGAAGGTGTCCATTTCGTTGGCATCGTCTGACAGGGAGGTGTTGCAAACGCTGGAAAAGCGTACAAAACGCGGTTCAAAAACATAAATGTGTTTCAAAATTCGATCAGGGGATCTAAATAAGTGCCAATGAGAAACACCATCGGTTAAAATGACGATTAGGTTGAAATCGAATTCAATCGAAAGTTGTTATAGTCTTTGGTGATTAGACCTTACAGGGACTAGGCACCAGCACAAAACTGATGAGTGCAGGTGGATGTCGTTACGCAACAAAATAGGCTAACCCATAAAAAAACTTTAAAAAACGCTGCAAATCCCTGCACAACGGTTTATTATTTTGTATAGAATACCCTTCTGTTACAGATCACAGCTCTATGTATAGATAACCCG
The DNA here is from genome assembly GCA_954871275.1 of Leptopterna dolabrata. NCBI lineage: Eukaryota > Metazoa > Arthropoda > Insecta > Hemiptera > Miridae > Leptopterna > Leptopterna dolabrata. The sequence goes on along the minus strand of OX940986.1, from coordinate 31,672,527 downwards.
TCTATATAATATGATATGTACTATTCTATTATATGCATATCATGTAGATCGCAGACACTCCGTAGGTTAGTACCTAACCCCGTACTCGTTACTAGGTACCTACCTAAATCACGAGTTAAATGTTGCTAAAATAATTCTGCCGATGACAAACAGTACCTAACAAAAAGAAACACACAGAATGAAGTTCTGAAAAGAAATTGTTGATGAGGAGTGAAAAAAGTTGCAAAAGTACCTACCAACAAACTCCAGCCCCTTCTACGTAGATGGTATAATTTACCGTTGTGTAATAATTTACCGTTGAGTAATGATTTACCGTAGTAATAATTTACCCATCAATAATACTTCAACGTTTGTTCAAGTTTCACTACCTACTGTTCTAGGTTACTACGTTCATATCCACTACTCTGGTTTACATCACATGTTTGGTAACGTTTGCCGGTAACTAATAAAGTTCAGTTTTCATTCTAACATTCAACCAAGTGTATTGTCTTGTCTATCGACTTGGGATCATTACATGGCGCAGTCGGTAGGACCCCAATTCGCCTCTTTTGAATTCAAACAGTTCCTTAACAGATGGGGGATCACCATGTCGCCTTCTTCCCCCTACTTTCCTCAAAGCAATGGACATGCGGAGGCGGGAGTGAAAGCCATGAAATCACTGATCACAAAATGCATGAGAGGTGGAACACTCGAAGAAGAGGCTTACAATGCGGGGCTGCTGGAGTTCAGGAACACGCCCACAGCTAACGGGCGGTCGCCCTCGCAGGTCCTGTTCGGCCACCCTCTCCGTTCTTTAGTGCCTGCACACCACAAGTCATTTGCAAAAGAATGGCAAACGGCTACAGGAAGCTATGATACCAAGATCAACGCCCAGAAGCTGAAATCTGCAGACAGGTATAACATCACAGCCAAGAACTTGCCACCTCTCCAGATAGGTACATTTGTAAGAATGCAAAATCCTCGCACTGGGCGGTGGGATACGCTAGGAGAAGTGGTAGGGAAAAGTCCTTACCGTAAGTACACCGTTAAAGTCCCCAGCGGCAAGGTATATGTAAGAAACAGGCGCTACCTCAAGAGGACCCAGGAGGGGGCGTAAAGGGGGGAGATGTTCTAGGTTACTACGTTCATATCCACTACTCTGGTTTACATCACATGTTTGGTAACGTTTGCCGGTAACTAATAAAGTTCAGTTTTCATTCTAACATTCAACCAAGTGTATTGTCTTGTCTATCGACTTGGGATCATTACACCTACCAACAAACTCCAATAGAGCCATAATTTTTCAAATTAAATAATATCACAGAACAACCAACTCTACTTCATACTCCGCCAATATAATCAGGTGATCCCTACCAATGATTGGCCGTATTCACAAATTCCTATTGTGGGCGCGTCTCTGGTTACGAGATTTGGTTTGGATTGTATACAATTTCATTCACACTGGAGTCGAAAATGCCTGTCGGTGCAAACTTCGGGGCCTTACTGTGAACGAACGGAGGGACGTACGATGCTCCGGATGGTCTTAAAAAACTCGCAAGTTCAAGAACTATTTAAAACCGTAAAAATATTTACGTAAAAAAATGGTATAGGCGTTTTGAAAATTTCAACCCCTATTTTGAACCCCTTAGAGATGACTCACAGTAACGTCGAGCTTCGAGGACCAACTAGACGCCGAACGGAACCTATAACCCGAATTTCATCAATTTTTTTTCATGGTAACTAAGAAAAGTGGCCCGTACGGCGTACGGTGTACGGCGTACGGCGTACGGCGGACAGACAGAAATATTTTTATTGCAGTTTTGGATTCTACATATCTTGAAACGTAAACCATCAAATTTTGAGGGGGGTAAGAATTTTTTTTTTCATGCTCGATTCCAATGGTTCATTATTGAAAATAATAAACCAAAATTACATTGGCTTCATTTGGGCATCTTGATTCACCTCAAATTAAGGTCAAAATTTCAAAAGATGATCATTTTTGTAAAAATTAAAAACTATTGTTGGGTACAAAACTCGTAATGCTAAATGAACGTCGATACGCAATAATAATCTAACCACTGATGGCCTACTGTTATACACTGTGATGCCTGGAATTCAGTTTTGCACCCTATTCCACTCCATTCAACTGTTTAGTTATCAGGGAAGAACCGTCTGCAACTAGGTACCTACAGCTGACTTCCAGTATCCTTCTTCGCAAGTGTCGTTTACGTTGGTCCTTTATCCCTAGTTTGCTCGCAGTGATCAAAGGGATTGACGGTTCACAGTGATTTTTGGACTTCGGACTGTATAGTATCCATGACCTGCTGTTTGCAGTGTTTTCCTGACCATCCAAATCCAAAGCCAGTTTTCTGATCTTCACTCCAGTACACAGAAGATAGGGCAGACGAGGTACCTACTTATAGTAGGACGGTGCGGCTGGTGTCAAAATTCTCAGGATGGTAGGTACTTTAATTTAAAAAAATTAAATAGTGCGCAGATCCCAACGGTTATCAAGACGGTATTGGATCATGGATGGTTTCTTAGTGCTTTCTAGGAGACAGCTAACCATAAGAAATACACTGCCAAGGTGATGGCACAGGAGCTTCCTCGTCACAATCAGAGTGACCCATTATAAAATAGAACAGACTCGGAAGCAAAATAACATAACATTACATTACATTACATAACATTACATAACGTTAAATATACATATTACATAACATTACATTACATAACATAACATTACATGAAATATACATATTATACATAACATGACTTCCATAATACATTACGTCCATTATACATAACTAGCCTGACCGCTCGCTTCGCTCGCTATCCGAGATTCGCTGTACGCAGTATCGTGGAACCAACAAACGACGGAAAAATCCCATACCCTACCGGGTATTTGTGCCCAATTTTATCAAAATCCGTCAAGCCATTCAGGAGTTGACCATGGTCGACCATAGTTCCGCTATGGTCAGGGAATTAAAAATGCGACGTTGCACAACTTGGGAGGCTACCGGATATTGGTGCCAAATTTGGTCGATATCCGTTGAGTAATTCGGGATTCGACCATGGAGGGGCCCATGGATGCGCTAAGGTCGACCGCGGGGGTAGTCCGAAGGGTCGATCGTAGATAGAATTTCACGTAGATTACGAATACGCGATAAAAAATAGGGGTTACAATTTCAATTAACGAAGTTGACCATGGTCGACCATAGTTCCGCTATGGTCAGGGAATTAAAAATGCGACGTTGCACAACTTGGGAGCCTACTGGATATTCGTGCCAAATTTGGTCGATATCCGTCAAGCCATTCAGGAGTTGACCATGGTCGACCATAGTTCCGCTATGGTCAGGGAATTAAAAATGCGACGTTGCACAACTTGGGAGGCTACCGGATATTCGTGCCAAATTTGGTCGATATCCGTTGAGCAATTCGGGATTCGACCATGGAGGGGCCCATGGATGCGCTATGGTCGACCGCGGGGGTAGTCCGAAGGGTCGATCGTAGATAGAATTTCACGTAGATTACGAATACGCGATAAAAAATAGGGGTTACAATTTCAATTAACGAAGTTGACCATGGTCGACCATAGTTCCGCTATGGTCAGGGAATTAAAAATGCGACGTTGCACAACTTGGGAGCCTACTGGATACTCGTGCCAAATTTGGTCGATATCCGTTGAGCAATTCGGGATTCGACCATGGAGGGGCCCATGGATGCGCTATGGTCGACCGCGGGGGTAGTCCGAAGGGTCGATCGTAGATAGAATTTCACGTAGATTACGAATACGCGATAAAAAATAGGGGTTACAATTTCAATTAACGAAGTTGACCATGGTCGACCATAGTTCCGCTATGGTCAGGGAATTAAAAATGCGACGTTGCACAACTTGGGAGCCTACTGGATATTCGTGCCAAATTTGGTCGATATCCGTCAAGCCATTCAGGAGTTGACCATGGTCGACCATAGTTCCGCTATGGTCAGGGAATTAAAAATGCGACGTTGCACAACTTGGGAGCCTACTGGATATTCGTGCCAAATTTGGTCGATATCCGTCGAGCCGTTTGGCCGTGCATAGAAGGACAGACAGACAGACAGAGCGCATGCGCAGGGCGAACCGCTGGCTCTATCATGTTGAAATTTATATGGGACCTCAATGGGCCCTACCCGCTTAATCCCTGAGAATTACATTGAAATTGGGTGAAATCTTTGGTTACTACGGCTGTAACAAGGAAATTGAATCTATTTCACGCCAGCGCATGCGCAGAGCGCACCGAGGGTCCGATCATGCTGAAATTCATACTGGAACTCACTAGGCCTTGTCCAAACAACCCTTGAAAATTTGAGCGAAATTGAATCAAAATTGTGAAAGTTATGAGTGTTTGTTGAATTTAACGTTAGCGCATGCGCAGGGCGTACCGCTGGATCAATCATGTTGAAATTTGTATGGGACCTCAAGAGGCCTTATCCGCACCATCCCTCAAAATTTGAGCTGAATCAATTCAAAATCGTGGAAGTTATGGCTGTAACAAGGAAATGCGGACAGACTCACAGACTCACAGACCGACAGACACGGAACCAAATTTGTTCAGTAGGCTTTGAAACGCAAAATGCAAGTGGAAATTTTGATTTCTGAAGACAAAAATTTTTTGGCTCACGAAAGTGAACACAAGGCTTCCGCTGCTTCGCAGACTCGGAAGCAAAATCCAGTACGAACAAACCCCCCTTTCAGAGTTTCAGTGTTTCAGCATCTCTACAACGTGTGAATTTCGTTTTTTCACGTTTTTAATTGTCATCCTTAATAAAAAACGTCTGCCAATTCGAGTAGGCAGTGTAGCTTCCTCACTTGAATCACATGAACGTATAGAATAGTTGGGTAGGTTCGTTTTGACACATGCACCATCGGCGATCCAACCCACGTGTACCCTCAACGTTTCTGCACTCTACGACTATTTTTCGCGTAGTTAGAGGCGGTTACAAGAAAACGGTCAACATTTCATGTTCGCGCATGCGCGGACGAATGAAATTCATATGGAACTATCAAAGTATTATTCCTGATCGACCCTCCAAATCTGAACTCATTTCAAGGATATTTGAAATAGTGATGGGCGTTTCAAGTATTTCACGTTTGCGCATGCGCAGACGAAAGTTACAGTACTTTTTCAATGTTTTTGTATGGGACCATCTGTGACCCAACCCACATCTACCCTCCAAATTTCAGCCCATTTCGACCATTATTTCGGGTAGTTATGGGCGTTACAAGGAATTACCACAGACAGACAGACACGGAACCAAAAATGTTCCTCGATGTCTGAAACGCAAAGTGGTTGCGGCAATTTTCATTTTGGAGGAAATAAATTTTTTTTTACCTACCTTCGGTAGTGAGGAAGCCAAAATCTATTTATAGTTTTGAACGGATGTCTACCTAATTTCTCAACAGCAGGACAGTGATCATTGTTTTTTCTATTAATTCGTTAATATTGTGAAAATGAAAAATTAATTAAAATATTTGGGTTTTTAACTGTTCACTTATTTATTATTCCATACCTAATTCAGTTTTGGTGAAATTTTCCACTAACTAAGCAATTCATCTGCCTATAAAGTAAAGTTACAAGAAAAATTTGGGGTAGACGGTCGGCAGATTTTGACAGTTTTTCGAATATGAAGTGCCTAGGAGCAACAATCGATTTTCGCCTCAAAATTCATAAATAGCCGAAAACTTAGTTTTTTTAACCATAGAAATTGGTTAGATACACTGTATTTACCATGTAGAACACATTTGAAACCATCTTGGAGATAACGGTGCGGAACTGTGGAATCCAACATTTCAAATCGTGACCCAGTACTTTGTGATTTAGCTATTTAAGCCGCTTGTTGCGAAATGGCATCGATATGATGCTTGGTGGTTGAATATCAACGATACGGGCTTAGATTATCTCACGTAAAGTGATATCGAAACCGTAGTAAGAGAAGGTTTAATACTGGGTTTGTTCCGACCTGTGTCATGGAAACACTACTTATTTTGGTTCGGACAACATATTTATGCAGATTGTAAACCACGCCCGAAATCGTATATCATATCATTTACAGAAAGGTAGGCAACTACGAACCTAGGTAGGTAAGAACTCGCTCAATGCCCAAATACTATAGCAATTCAATAAAGCTGGAAAATAGACACAAGCAACGGATTTATTGCAGTTGGGTAGAAAATAACCTACCAAAAAAAAACAATTATCCAATTACATTTAAGGTAAAGAAAAACGGAGTTATTGAAAAAATAGTCTTATTTCCACTAATACACGAAAAAATATCTAAACCAGTCATGCAGCATGACTTAATGAGCGAATTTTCAAAGAAATACTTCTCACATTTTTCAATCTGACCACTCTAAGGGGGTGGGGGGGGGGGAAGAGTTTAAAGATTATCCTAGTTTTGGGTAATTTTTGCGCACTTTAAATGCTCTAATTTAAGAACGGATTTAGATATCTAAAATCCGATTTCACCATCGTGTTCAGCGTGCAAAAACCTTTAAAATGAGGGGTCACTTGTTAGAAAATAACATTTTGGGGATTTTTGGGTAATTTTTGCGCACTTTAAATGCTCTAATTTGAGAACGGATCAAGATATCTAAAATCCGATTCCACCATCGTGTTCAGCGTGCAAAAACCTTTAAAATGAGGGGTCACTTGTTGGAAAATAACATTTTGGGGATTTTTGGGTAATTTTTGCGCACTTTAAATGCGCCAAAACCCTCCTTAGAGTAGGCCAATTTCGCCCATCTTCGAACTTAGCCTTTCGATTGCCAAGATAGATTTTTTGTGCAAATTTGAGCTGTTTATCTCAATTCTATCGAGAGTTATCGTCTGGAAGTGACACATATATATATAAATATATATATACATATAAAAAAGTGTTAAATTTCAGGAATCGTTTTAGAATGGTCTGAAACGGATTTCTATGAAGAAAATTTCCAAAAATTTATATTATTTAAATTTGGAAGCCATTGCAATAGCTTCATTTTCTTTGAAAATTCGCTAAAACGCAAAAAACACTGTTATACCGGTTTCGGTGATCAAACCATCGTCAGTAACACACAATAACTTACATTTATTGTGTACTTACGGTTATTGTGTGTTACTGACGATGGTTTGATCACCGAAACCGGTATAACAGTGTTTTTTCGCGTTTTTTTCGTGTATTAGTGGAAATAAGACTATTTTTTCAATAACTCCGCTTTTCTTTGAAATGGGTTTCCACGATTTCTTCGCGAGTGATTTAGTTCGTACATTGAAGGTAAGTAGGTACCTACCAAGTTTTTACTAATTCACCTGCCGCATTATGGATCAGCTCATTCCCGGGGTGTGAGAAACCCAACAAAATTTGTTTGTAATATTTAATCTTATCCGTGGCCCCTAAAAAACCAACTTGAGCGGTTTACAACCCTGCAAGAATAAATCTTCACCGATTACGTCATGATTATGGTGTACTCCACCACGTAGTTGGACCCACATCATCACTGAGTCCACAAAGGGGCTTAACTACTTGCAATATTGGTATTTTGGTTTATTATTTGCAATAGAATCGAGCTTGAAAAAAAGGAAATATCCCCTCCCCCCTCAAAATTTGACGGTTTTCGTTTCAAGGTACATATTATGTAGAATCCGAAAATGGAGTTAAACATTTTCTGTCAGTCCGCCGTATTCGCCGCACGTTCCTTAGTTACCATGAACCAAAATTAATGAAATTTGGTTTGAAGGTCCCATTTGGGGTGAACAATACGGGTTGAAATTTTCAGAACTAGCTTGAAAAATTTCAATAGAAGCATATGGTTTTTTACGTTTATAAATAGATCTTGAACTAAAGAATTTTTTGAGGCCACCCGGAGCATTGTACGACCAGCCGTTCGTTTGCACAGAAAAGATTCCATTCGCCAAAATGATCGTGAATCAAACGGTATAAATCCGGCCGGGATATCATCACTAGGGAGCACCTGATTATAAACAAGGATGGCTGTATGAAGTCGAGTTGGTTGTTCTGTAATATTATTTAATTTGAAGAATGGTCGTTATTTGGGATTTTGTTGATAAATACTGACAGATAGCTTAGAACAAATAATAACAGTAATTCAGGATGGAGCAAGGTCCCTCACTGGTTGTTGTCGGTTTTCTCAAAATTTGATCCGAGAATATGACTGGGCGATCCCAGCTTAGCCTTGATGAGCTCTGAACTGTAATTTCTTCCACGTTCCAAAGCAACAACATTACAGAAGGTGGCAAGTGCATCGAAACTAATATTTTCATGAGCAGAAATTAAATTTAAACAACTAAACCTCCATAATATTATTTTATGTAGAATTATTATTATCCCCCTCCACTCAACCTCATTTCTCTTGGAGGTACACAGAGGCTCCTGGGCAGTGTCCACGTCTGTCGTCAAGTTAGTTTTAAAAACCTTTCAAAGTCCTTGTCACATAGGTTTATTATTCTATAGGACATACCCATAGAAATGTTGGATGTTCATTTATTGTTTGTTTGATGTGCAATAATTTTGAAACAGTTATTTTTTATGGTTTCCACCAATTTTGGCCCCCATAAACACGAAATAGGCTCGGCTTTTTTTTTAACAGATTATCTTTGATCGTTGATAGTACCATTTTTAATTGTCTTGATTCACCTGCTAATACAACTTCTAGTGTTATTATACAAATTTATTGGTTTCAGACAATTTCCCACGTTTTTGACTCATAAAAAATGAATTTCGGGAGCTTAACCTTCGTTACAACCTCAATTCTTCACTCTTCAGTCAAAATCAACCAAATATTCGGTCTTCTCGCCCTAAAAACATGGGATGGGAAACAACACCTCACAAGCTCATGCTCACTAAAACCACAAAAATCTCTCGAAAACCCCTATTTTTACACCCATTTTTCGCACCCCTGGGTGTAGTCCAGTTGGGATGCCGAGCTTCGGAGAACAAGTGGGACCCAAATTGTGTGCTGAAAAATGACGATTTTAGACCAACATTTAACGTAAATTTAAGGCTGAAACTTCGTTAGAACCTCAATTTTCCACTCTGGTCAAAATCGACTTCATATTCGGTCTTCTCGTCCCAAAAACATGGAAAACGATACCTCAAAAGCTCATGTTACTAAAACATAAAAAATACCTATTTTTATACACATTTTCACTCATAACAACCCTGGGTATGTTCCGATCGGGCTTCAAAGTTTCGTGACACAACTAGGGCCCAAATGGAGCCTCTGTTCAAAGAACGAATTTTTTAGACCGAAAATGAAGCCGATATGCGTGGTACGGCGGACGGACATCGCAAATTTTGAATCTACGCACCTTGAAACGTAAAAGAAAAAATGTTGATGGGGTTTTATAAAACTTTTTTGCTGAGCGATCACATTGGTGTATTACTCACAGAATAATAAACCAAAACAAGGAACTGACCGGTGTTGCAAATTTCCATCAGGCGATTTTTCATAAGTACCTAACACTTGACAACACAAGTGTTTTGGAGTTACTGCAGTCCGCCATTTCGGTAAGCGTTGGATTTTTGAGACAGCTGGCAAGAGATAAGTGGATAAAGAAATGTAATAATAAAGCCAAATCCCAACAGCTAAATGAGCAGTAATTAGGTAAATAAAATTTTTTTTTTAAAAAGGTAGGTATTTTTTAAAACCTATATTATTTGGAGTGCTCTACACACAAAGTAGATGGGCCAAATACTATTACCCTCCACGATGTGTTACTGGTTTCGGGTGTTCAAATAGAAAATGTGATTTTGAAGAGGAGTGGTCAGTTAATAAGAATAACTAATAACACTTTAACAACGTTCCACCAGTGAATTTCTACGTCCACACACTGTGCCCCGTATCTAATCGGTCCTCGCTTCAAATTCGCTGGCTGTTATTGAGTATTAACACAATTCGTTTGAGATCATGTGGGTGTAAAGATAATTTGTTTTTCTATGTACCTACCTACGTAAAATTCTGTTGAAACAACACCGAGTGACGCACGAGGCTTAGCCCTCCATCAAGACTCGGGGCTAAGCTAGGTACCTACTTACACTAACTTATTATACAGGTATAAGTATTATTTTATACAGGTAACCTACAAATAATTGTAGGTATTTACTGTTTTCACTTTCCACCCACTTCTCTTAAAGTTTAATCAACAACAGCAGCCAGGTATTGTATTGATCAGGTCACCTATAAAATCGATCTTGATTAGAAGAACCAAACCGCTGAACAAATTTAATCTTCAAGGAGATCATTCGACGCACTTATGTCGGAGTAATATTTCCTGTACGATGCATTTTTCAGGTGTTCATTGGCCAAAAACAGAAAAACGAGACGAACTTTCGTGGTTTTTTTCCTCAAAAAACTTCTGCTCGACTCAGAAACTGTCACAAAACATGAATTAAGTGCCCTTAATTTTGCCCAAAGTTAATAAAAATCATTTCAAACTGTGTCTGAATTTATCGGAGGCACGGCTCTTTTGGTTTATTATTCCGCGAATAATACACCTATGTATTCGCTTAGCAACAAATTTTTTGAACAACCCCTCAAAATTTTTTCTTTTACGTTTCAAGGTGCGTAGATTCCAAAAAATGCAATGTCCGTCCGCCGTATCATCCATATCTACCTTTATTTTCGGTCTTTAAAAAAATCCGTTCTTTCGCACAAAGCCTCCATTTGGGCCCTAGTTGTGTCCCGAAACCTGGCAACCCGATCGGAATATACCCAGGGGTGTTATGGGTGAAAAATGGGTGTGAAAAGTAGGGTTTTGGTTTATTATTCTGTGAATAATTCACCTATGTATTTTTGATGTTTTAGTAATATGAACTTGTGAGGTATCGTTTTCCATGTCAGGGCGAGGGGACCGAATATGAAGTCGATTTTGACCAACGAGCGGTGAACTAGGTTCTGAAATGAAATGAAATTATTTTATTGTGTAGGCCTTCTGGCGTTACAGGTCGAAGAATTGGGGTTCTAAAAACGTTTCAGCCTTAAATTTACCTTAAAATTTGGTCTAAAATTGTCGTTCTTTCGCACACAGGCTCCATTTGGGTCCTCGTTGTGCTCCGAAGCTCGGCAGCCCGATCGGAATACACCCAGGGGTGTTATCGGTGAAAAATGGGCGTAAAAATAGGTTTTTTAAAAGAGGATTTCCATGTTTTTAAGGGCGAAAATGAAGTTGATTTTGACCAATGAGTGAAGAGTTCAGGTTGTAACGAAGGTTCAGCTCCCAACATTAATTTTTTATGAATCAAAAACCTGGGAAATTGTCTGAAACCACCAATGAATGGTCAAAGATAATTAGTCAAAAATAGGAGCCTAATTCGTGTTTTGGGGGGCCCAAATTGGTGGAAACCATCAAAAATCGCTACCTATTTCAATTATTGCACATGAATCAAACACCAAATGAACATCCAGCATTTCTGTAGGTAAGTCCAACAGAATAAACAAACCCATGTGACAAGAGCTTTGCAGCGTTTTTGGAATCTACGCACCTTGAAACGTAAAAGAAAAAATTTTGAGGGGGTGTTCCAAAGCATTTTTTGCTGAGCAATGACATAGGTGTATTATTCACAGAATGATAAACCATAGCACAGAGCCAGGTCATAGTGGATTAGGTATATACTCTCATTTCAACTCCTTCAAATAATATAAGGGCGGATTCGTAATGTTGTTCAACTGATTAAACTGATTTCTACGTAGACCTTACAAAACACGAACCTGCTAATCGCTTTCGATTAATTGCAACAGCGATTCGATCCCTGACAATCGCTAATTAGTAAGATGTTGCGATTTCGAGCAGGAATCCACACCTGGTTATTGTTCGACGCCATACAATTTATTAGTTCCCCTCGATACAAATACACTTTATTTGGATATCAGAGTATCGTTTTGTCCATGTACTCACTCGGCTGAAAGGCACGTTGCGGCGCAAGCCAGCCAAAGGCAGAAAACTGGGGCCGCCCGACGCATGAGGCTGAACTAATTTTCTCCTCAGCTCGAACGTCCTTATCACCTCACAAACAACTCCCGACGAGGAACACGGTGTAGCAAGACAAACAGCTCTTTTTTTTTGTCAACTCAGAAAAATCATTTATTCCCCACACGTCCACACATATACATACATTTGATTAGCGCACCACGAAGATGAATGACATTTTCTAAATATAATTTTTCATTCATTTTTGTAATTTCAAAAATAAATTCACCCGAACGACACTTCAAAATAAAAATCAAACATCTCGAAATAACGAAGTCATCCATTTTACTGTTCCGTTTTTTTTTTTTGACTAGTTCACAAATTTGTCCCTAGCAGCTCACAAATAAAACGAATAATCTTTCGAATTATTTAACAATAATTTATTATCCTAATTACACTGTTTTAAAACGTGGACTACAGAAAAATATACTTAAATAGGCACCTATGACTAAACTGAATACTTAAACGTTATGTTTAGCAATCAATGAAAAATATATAGGGTAGTTGATAATCCTACAATAGGGGCCCCTACCTAAAATAGAAATGCAATGCAACAACCACACCACCCCATACGTATACAGTTCCGAAATGTCTACTACATCGTAAATACGTAAATGATGATTTTTGAATTAAAATGCATAATGAGGCCCAAGTGGGATACAAGGGAATTATTGGTAGTTGGGCGATTTCAATCATTATTGGGAAAAATGAACAAAAATATAGGTACTTGGTTAGGCGGCAATTTCCACATTTCTTTCGGGTTCAGTAATTTGTTTCACTTAGAAAGTATGGTGTATCGATCATAAAGTATTTTGGAACGAAAGTAACTACACAAACAGGGAACGTTTTGGAACGAAAGAATCAGACTGATACACTTAGTGCAAATAGGGCAATGTAAGATACACATGGAACAATGAAGAGACACGGTCTCTCACCACTAAAATGAAATAAACAAAAATTAAACAATAATAAAGAGCGCAGACAAATTTGCTCACTAGTACCTACAGAATACGGACTTCATTCTAGCCGTGGTCCGAAACGTTCATTTCAGGAAAAAAAATGAATAAATTGGTGCGCCAATTAATAAATTAGTGCGATGTCTAAATGAATTGATTCAATAAATATTTTAATGAATATTCAATAAATATTCCATTCGAAATGGAACGGGAATTTATTACGGAAAAGACAAACACCAACGTTCGCATGAGCAAGGATAATTTCTTCGAGCAGTTTCTAATGCACTAAAACTAGGGATGGGTATCAAATGGCAAAACATCGATTAATTTTTTCCCCGCGTAATAGATTGATTCATCAATTTAGCGCTGACAAAAATAATAATTATGCATGTGTCCCCAAGAACAAACTAATAGCACAAATTAAAAATTAGTGTTATGTAAGTTTATTTACAAAATTTAATTAAACAAGTATTCAAGTATTTTTAAATTTAAAAGTACAGAAAATGCAGGTTACGTATTGGAATATTGGAATTTTTAATGAATATGAAAAAATATAACAGCAAAGGAATTACATTGTTGTTGTGTTGTAGCTCTGAATGTGAACCTTGTGGTCGTATTGCTGACTACTCAAAATGAAGTGATCTGACTATCAGAGAGGTGTTGGGCGTCCGACGCTTTTCTGCCTGTATAGCATCCATGACTGTTATTAAAACTGGTAGGTATAATAACATTTACATGAAACCTCCGTGCTTTGCCAACCTCAACCAATGGTTAAAGACAACAAAGTCGATATAGCGACCGATATATCGATACAAAAATAATCAGGGGTTCACGATATCAACAGAAAACATAGATTTTTCCGATTAATCAATACCCATCCCTAACTAAACCAGCAACCAAGAAGACTTCACAACCGTAATACAAAAATAGAAATCTGGATAAAAACCAAACATTGGAATCGATATGCTCCACTGTCGTTCAACAACTACTTACTTTGAAAAATAAGAGGAAAATATTAAACTAGATAAACGATAACAAGTTAGTATGAATAATTTTTACAATATGTTTCTAGACAAGTTGGTTTGTTTTGTTTCTGAAGAACCATGTAAACAAAACGTTTTATTTCAAACCTACCATCCACTCAAAAGAACATAATAACTGAATCATATTGAGGTTATTTGTATCATATTCACCATGGACGGTGATTGAAACCACGCGAAATATGAGAGAAATGAATTGTAGGAAACAGAAAAATCTTTCTTTGTTTGTATAAAGGTAAACCTATCTTGGGCTTCCCAAATTGTTCGTTGGAAATCTGATAGTAAACGTAAACTGTATACTTCCATGTTAGACTTTATTCACGTTCTTCGTGGCTGAGCATACAACAGTTTCCTGCAATGAAGAGAGCAAATGAATAAGTTGAAATAATTCTTAACGTTTTATAGAGTGAACACAAAATCATCGAAAGAGAGTAAAGTGATCTCTAAAGTGATGCAAGGGTTCAGCTTAACGATACCAGCAATGAAGTGCTGCTGTTGTTTGTGTCAAACAAACGCTAAAGTCATTTTAAAATTGTTTGCCGCTGTGAGGATTTTTGCATGCAAAAGTCGGAAGTCAAAAGTTGAAAAAAAAAAGTCAATTTTTCCAAGGAATTTTTATATAATCACATCCTAATCAAGAACGATGCAGTTTTCATTTTGAGCCACTGAGCCAATCCAGGTCCAACTGCCTTAGAGGCGTCACAGAGGTGATCGACTGTTCTCGCAGCAGGATAAAGCCCTGTCCACACTATGCCGCTTGGCCTCGTCTGGCACAGGGCGATTGGCAAAGCCACACAAGTGTGGACAGGCCCTGGTTTGCCGGAAAGCTGGCCGGATCCTAACCCCACAAGAACTCGGCCCAGATCAAAGGAAGCCGAGCCAGATGACGGACGTTGAGCTTCAAACCGATGGAGCTCAGTTCACAAGCCACTGGCTCACCCGTATCGACAGACGGCAAGAACGACAGAGTCGAACAAAATGAGTTTAATGAAACCAGAAACTCAGCTTTGGAACGAATGGTTACCAAAACACTGAGGGTGTCCAGCAGACAGTGCAACATGAAAAACCATCGCAGAAATACTTACGCAAGATTTGCTAGTGAGTAGCAGAACATTGAGCGGAAGGCGATGAAGTGGAGGATGGCGTATCATCGTAGAATTCTTCATCATAGGAGTCATAGTCCTCGGTATCGTAGTTTGATCCATGTAACCATGAAGTATCATCCTGGACAAATTAGAAAAGACTATTGTGAGACACATTAGAGCATCCTGGACAAACCAGACAAGACCATTGAGAAACACATGATTTCCTGGTGGCTACCAAACGGTGGTATCAGCAATCGTATCTTGAGATACAACTGCGCATGAGTAGGTTACATAATCTAAACAAAAACATGAAATCGCCCAAAAACTACACTAGAGAACAAAATATAAAAATGGAATATTATCGTGGATAACGCAAAAAGGCATGGACAGTATAGATAACTTTACAAATAGCATATGCTATTATTATGAAAAGTCTGCTAGTTTTGAATTATATTTATAACGTGGCTTTTTGCTTCCTCACTATTCGTGCAAGAGCCGAAAAAAATGTATGTCCTCCAAAAATCAAGCTGCGCAGATTAGTTGAACTGTTGATTAGTTGATCTGTATAGGATCACCCATCCATCCAAAATCGCAAAGCACAAATTAATTTAAATGTGCAGATTATTTGATCGGCACAAGTTATCTAAAAAACGCTGCAAAGTCCTTGTCACATGGGTTTATTATTCTATTGGACGTACCTACAGAAATGTTGGCTGTTCATTTATTGTTTCTTTCATGTGCAACAATTGAAATAGCTATTTCTGATGGTTTCCACCAATTTTGGCCCCCAAAACTTGAATTAGGTAGGTACGCTCCTTTTTTTTTCAAATTATCGTTGTCATTGGTAGTGCCATTTAGTCGTATTGATCCACGTGTTGAAACTTTTGCTAGTGTTATTCTACAAATTGATGGTGATTTCAGAGGTTTTTGACTCATAAAAAATCAATTTTGGGGGCTGAACATCTGGTACAACCTCAATTTTCCACTCTTTGGTCAAAATCGACTTCATATTCGGTCTTCTCGTCCAGGAAAACATGGAAACCGATACCTCAAAAGCTCATGTTACCAATATGTTGCTAAAACGCAAAAAGTACCTACTTTTACACACATTTTCACTCATAACACCCCTGAGTGCATTCCGATCGGGCTGAAAAGTTTCGGGACACAACTAGGGCCCAAATGGAGCATGTGTGCGAAAGAACGAATTTTTTAGACCGAAAATGAAGCCTTTACACGTGATACGGCGGACGGCGGACGGCGTACGGCGGACGGCGTACGGCGGACGGCGTACGGCGGACGGCGTACGGCGGACGGACATTGCATTTTTGGAATCTACGCACCTTGAAACGTAAAAGAAAAAAGTTTGAGGGGGTGCTATGAAAATTTTTTGCTGAGCGAATACATAGGTGTATTATTCACAGAATAATAAACCAAAAAACAGATGAGATCAGTAAGCAATCCTAGATCGCAAAATACAGATTAGTTGGAAAATGAACTACTTATGTAAATATACGGAGGAGGGTTGTGAGGGCCAGTAATAAAGAAATGGCTGGGGAAATTTTTTGTTACTGGCCCTCGTTTGTTTCAACTTGCGTTTATCGTTATTCAACTAATTAATGCATTCTCAAGGCTAAAATGAGTGGAACGTACGTGTTTTCTATAATCCAAAATGCTTCAAAAACTTATTTTTTCGTCGAGTTTTTGCATAATTTTGAAAATGGGGGCCAGCAACAAAGATCAACGATCTCCTTTTTTCCTTCAATAGAAAATACTGGAACAATAATTTTACCAAGAATCTGAAGGAGACTAGCGACTCAAAGCTCGACGACACGGGCATAGCCCAATGTCGAGCAGCATGCAACAGGAACGAGGAGACTCTATGTCATGTAAATATTCTGTTCTACAATTTATGACACAGAGGCGTCGAATATAGGGAAGTGGCGCCAAATTCTGTTCATAACAGAAATTAACAATATTATTGACCACATAATCTTAGAAAGCCTAAGCAGAAAACGAGTGTGAAATTTGAATTTCTGCGGCCCCACTAGAAATGACGTATCAGGTTTAAATTGCCATGTAGTTCAACTGAAATCCCACTTACAGCGCTAGCGCACCACTTCTAAAGATGTAAAGAACCGCAAAGGATGGATGTATGGAACTTCAAATTTACAAATAAATTTGAAAAATGTCCACAAAATTAAACAAGGGAAAGGTCACAGCAAATCTGAAGGTTGCCAGGAAGGTTTGCCATTTCTAATGTTGGTTTGTTGGCAGCACTGAGAACCTTTGCCTCAGAGGCTTTGCTCCGCCTCCTTGGGCCAACAGCCAATCAGATTTCAACAGACCTGATACGTCATTTCTTGCCGCTTTTTTACTTTTAATCGCCCTCATTTTAAAAATAATGCTCAGTTTTCAAAACAGGCTTCAAATTACAATTTTTTCAAAACTTCTAGATATATTTTTCAAAAAAAAAACTGACAAAAATTCGGCATTGAATTAAATTATTCAAAAATTAAGACTGAAAGTTGGTTCGTTAGCTTACGTCGTTCTCATCAGTTTCATCCTCTTCATCGTCTGTGTCCATGTCCTCGCCATCGGTGAGAGCGAACTCGTCATCATCGAGGCGAAGACGAGGGATGAACCTGCTCGTTCGATCGATGTTGATCTCCATCTGTATCCTGAGACCCAAGGCCATGAATCCGCTTATGATGAGGAACGGAAGACGGATTCGCGACTCCCATGCCAGCCTCAGGAGGAAGAGGAGTCCCGGTTTCATTCTCAGCTGCACGGCCTGTTCACCAAGGTCCTCCAACATCCTAAAAATTATTGATATTGCGCTCGTTCAGTGATACAGAAGAGAAAAAATTCGCGGAGCAAATACCTAACGCTATGGAAAAAATCTCGATGAGATTTTGAAAAATACAAAACTTTTGCAACATTTTACATTTTGAAAAATACAAAACTTTTGCAACATTTTACATTTTGAAAAACACAAAATGATCATGCGCACACACCACATTTGACTGATCACATTAATTTGACATTTGACTGGTCGGACTAAGTTAGTCCGACGATATTTTACTGATAAGTAGAACCTACGTGCAGGCGTTTTTCCTTCAACACAGGGCTCACAGAGGCCACTTCATTTTCCATCCCTTTTTTAGGACAGCCCTCAGTAGTAGGAGAAGTCCTTATGTATTTGATCTGGTCAGAAAGGACACTCGGCCGAAAATGAAAAGAACCACGTTCAAATCCGTTTCAGACCATCCTCATCCAAATCCGTAAAAAAAAGCCATAGGTGTCAGTGTGGTGTGTGTTTACAGAATCTTGTGTGCGCTGCTCAGGCCGCAATTCTCAACCAATTTGCGTGGTTATTTGTTTGTTCGACGCAGAAACTGTCTAGTTGTAGGTAACCTACGTCGCCGGAATTTCGAAATATACTTTCAGAAGGGGAAAAAATACTGAAAAACGTGGGTTTTTCGGCTAAATCTTGTGTGAGCTGCCCAGGCGCAATTATCAACCGATTTGCGTGGTTCTTTTCTTTTGTTCGACGCAGAAAACTGTCTAGTTCTAGTTACTAGATCGCCGTAATTTCGAAATTTACTTCTAGTGGAGGAGAAGGGGGAGGGGGTCAATGCCCAAAAAACGCGGTTTTCGATAAAATCTTGGATGCGATGCCCAGGGCTTAATTCTCAACCGATTTACGCGTTTCTTTTTATTCAACGCAGAATTCAGTCTGTTTGTGCACTAAGTCACCGGAACTTCGAAATCCCGGGAGAGAACGCGGGATTAGGGATACACCACCATAAGGGACGCCCACTGTAATGCACGCATTACCCTACGGAACGTTTATTTAAAAATTTTTTACCTTTGTTAAATTTTTGTAAATTTAAATGCGTGAATGATGAACTATTTTTGCCCTATTCTGCCCAAGTACAATTAACGTTTTACTTACATAAATTTGTGTAATCTACCATCGACCATATACCCATCAAAACTATGATGCATTCGGCTAATAAAGTGAAGATTGGTCCTAAAATAGCAAAGTACCTATAGGATATAATACTGAAGTATACACTCATCAATGGTGACACGCTACGTCAGAGGAACTACAGTTACCTATCAGAAAACAAAGGTATTCAAGGGTAGGCAAGTAAGGTAGAAACGGTGAAGTTGGCCGGAATGAACGAACGTTAAGGAGAAGCTCCACCTCATTCAATTAGGCCAACCTTACCTTCTAGAACCAACTACCTACACAAAAATCTTGCTTCCCACAATACCTACGCATCGCCTGGACCACTTGCCACTGCTAAATTGGAGAAGGCAGTTATGTAGAGTATTTTGACAGAACTGAGTGTATTCATACGAGAAACCCACGTAGGTACCGAGCTCTACATAGTTACCTACCAGTAGTTACCTATAACGCGGACAAAATGACGGAAACGTCAACTGATGCTGACAGCAGAGATGTGTTTACACGTCAAATTGATGACACGCCTACTTCTAAATTTTCCAATGGATTACTTCTAAATTTACCTGGTGCGTGTAGTTAAGATGATAAGGCAATAATTAATAAGAAGACAATGAAATGGTGCAAAATACCACGAATACTCACGAGCTCTAGTAAACATAAATAGAACGTCCGCGGGTTTTCACCTCCTTCATTGGGTCTAGACTTTCGCCAAAACGGTATTTTTTTTCTTCTTTAGAAATCACAGGAAACTGGGTTCGTACGACCGAAATATTCAATTATCAAATCAACGTTTCAACGTCAGGAATGGGGAATATAGGAATACGAATTTTTACTAAACATGATAAGGAGAACCTTCTGGAGGTTATCGCATTAGCGCAGCAATCACCACAGCGAAGAGATGAAACTGGCTTCAGTTTCAACACAGCGTTGGCTGCAGTAGCGCTACAAGCGGAAACTAAGTTTTCTTACTGCAATGCATACTTTCCACCTGGAGACCCTGGTCCTCCACCACATGAATCACTTCGAAATTCTTCCACCACGGATCATTTGCTATTTTTCACTCATTTATTATTTTCTGTCTAGATCTGTTAAGGACCCCAAATAAAACTTTAGGTAAGTAGGTATCTACGCTACCTATTCAAGAGAAGAAATTAATGTCGAGGGTTGGTGTGCAAGATTTTACGCAAGTAGGTATGCCAAACCTGACTATAAAATATGCGCTTGTGTTGGGTTTCCATGGAATAGTTTGCGACCAAAAATGAACAGGGCAGTTGCTTTAAGTTCATTCGCATTTTGAAATTATTCGAATTTTCTACAACGCGTGATCTGAATCAGATCTTCCCTATCATCTGAGGGGCCTGCAAACAAAATACCGTAATATTATTAATCCACTCTCTTTTGACATCATCAATATTCAATTGACATCAAGGTTCAAACTATAGGCCCTCAGGTAGGTTATGTTATGAACAAACGGCTGGTTTTAAAATGCTTCAATTCTATTAAGATTCGCGAAAAAAAAAACGCTGCGAAGTCGTTGTCACATGGGCACATTATTCTACTGGACATACCTTCGGAAACGTTCTTTATTGTTTCTTTCATGTGCAATAATAATTGAAATAGTGACTTTTGACGGTTTCCACCATTTTTGCCCCCAAAAACACGAATTAGGTTCCTATTTTTGACAAATTACCTTTGATCACTGACAGTGCCATTCAAGTGTCTTGATTCACCTGTTGATACCACTTCTAGTGTTACCTACTATACAAATTTATGGTGAGCATAGACAAATTACCAGGTTTTTGGCTAATAAAAAATGAACTTTGGGAACTGAAACTTCGTTTGAACGTCAATTTTCCACTCTGGTCAAAACCGACTTCATATTCGGTCTTCTCGCCCTAAAAAACATGGAAAACGATACTTCACAAGCTCTTGTTACTACAACATCAAAAAACTCTATTTTTACGACCCATTTTTCACCCATATAATCCCTGGGTATATTCCAATCGGGCTGCAAAGCTTCGGGACACAACTAGGGCCCAAATGGAGCCTGTGTGCGAAAGAACGAATTTTTTAGACAGAAAATGAACTAGTTATGCATGACATGGCGTATGGACATTGCACTTCGGTTAATTATTCCGTGAATAATACACCTATGTATTCGCCCAGCAATATATTTTTTCAACACCCCCTCAAAATTTTTTCTTTTACGTTTCAAGGTGCATAGATCCCAAAAATGCAATGTCCGTCCGCTGTCTCATCCATATCTACTTTATTTTCGGTTTAAAAAAGATTCGTTCTTTCGCACACAGGCTCCATTTGGGCCCTAGTTGTGTCCCGAAACCTTGCCGCTCGATCGGAATATACCCAGGGGTGTTATGAGTGAAAAATTGGTGTAAAAGGTGGTTTTTTCGTGTTTTAGTAACATGAGCTTTTGAGGTGTTGTTTTCCCTGTTTTTTGGGACGAGAAGACCGAATATGAAGTCCATTTTGACCAAAGAGTGGAAAATTGATGTTCTAACGAAGTTTCAGCGCCCAAAATTCATTTTTTATGAGTCAAAAACCTGGGAAATTGTCTGAAATCTCATACATTGTATGATAACACTAGAAGTAGTATCAACAGGTGAATCAAGACAATTAACTCAAAGATAATTTGTAGGTAACATAACTAACAAAAAAAAACGCTGCAAATCCCTGCACAACGGTTTATTATTTTGAAAGGAATACCCTTCTGTTACAGATCACAGCTCTATGTATAGATAACCCGTCTTTATAATATGATATTATGTACTATTCTATACATATTATGTAGATCGCACACCCTCCGTAGGTTAGTACCTAACCCCGTACTCGTTACTAGGTACCTACCTAAATCTCGAGTTAAATGTTGGTAAAATAATTCTGCCGATGACAAACAGTACCTACCTAAGAAAAAGAAACACACATAACGAAGTTCTGAAAAGAAATAAATTGTTGATGAGGAGTGAAAAAAGTTGCGAAAGTACCTACCAACAAACTCCAGCCCCTTCTACGTAGATGGTATAATGAACCGTTGTGTAATAATTTACCGTTGAGTAGGTAATGATTTACCATCGTGTAGTAATAATTTACCTATCAATAATACTTCAACGTTTGTTGAAGTTTCACTACCTATCAACAAACTCCAAAACAGCCATCATTTTTCAAATGAAATAATATCGCAGAACAACCAACTCGACTTACGAACTAAATCACTCGCGACGAAATCGTGGAAACCCATTTCAAAGAAAAAACGCTGCAAATCCCTGCACAACGGTTCCGTATAGACAACCCGTCTATATAACATAATATGATTGTACTATTCTACACATATTATGTAGATCGCGGACCCTCCGTAGGTTAGTACCTAACCCCGTACTCGTTACTAGGTACCTACCTAAACCGTTGTGTAATAATTTACCTGTATAGGTTCCCCTTCTACGGAGATAGAATAATGAACCGTTGTGTAATAATTTGCCCATCAATAATACTTCAACGGTTGTTCAACTTGCAAAAGTACCTATCAACAAAATCCAGCCCCTTCTTGGTAGATGAGCCGTTGTGTAATAATTTACCGCGGTGTAATAATTTGCCATTGTGTAATAATTTACCCATCAATAATACTGATTGAATGAGGTGGAGCTTCCTAATTGAATGAGGTGGAGCTTCTCCTTAACGTTCATTCATTCCGGACAACTTCACAGTTTCTACTTTACTTGCCTACCCTAATATGAAGTCGATTTTGACCATAGAGTAGAAAATTGAGGTTCGAACAGATGTTCAGCTCCCGAAATTGATTTTTTATTAGTCAAAAACCTGGGAAATCGTCTGAAATCACCATCAATTTGTAGAATAACACTGGAAAAAGTGTCAACAGGTGGATCAAGACGATTAAATGGTACTACCAATGATCAGAGATAATTAATTTTAAAAAAAGGAGCGTACCTTATTCGTGTTTTGGGGGCCAAAATTGGTGGAAACCACCAGAAGTAGCTATTTAAATTATTTTATATGAAAGAAACAATAAATAAACAGCCAACATCTCTGTAGGTACGTCCAATGGAATAATAAACCCATGTGACAAGGACTTTGCAGCGTTTTTTTTCTCTTCATTTGGCATTAGCCAGTAGCCATAGCCATGAAAAAGTTTTATTCAGAATAAATTTTTACAAATCTTCCATCGTATTAAAATAATTTCATTTACAAGATTTAAAATAAAAATTTTTGTAAATGAAATTATTTTGATTTTGATACTCTTATTGTTTCACTAACTGATTATTTCATCTTCATTTTGAACATCATGCAGATTTCCATGACTTACTATTTATTTTGAAAATGTAATCGGATCATCTGCATACATCGAACTTGTCACAATGTATCGTTTACCCACAAGAAAAAGTGTAGGTATAAGCACAGGACCACGCCTTTCGAAAATGCAGTAGGTATACAAATTTCAAAGACACACACTATGATTATGTGATGAGGTAAAACGAAAAACACAATTCTACAACAGAGAAACATCATGCTTTATTATAAAGGTACACTTTTTTAAATTTTAAGGTAGTATATATAAATTTTCTGAGAACGTTCAAATTTAAGAAAGCAATAAGAAACAATTCGTTGATCTCTCGACGTTATTAAACATCGAGACGGTTGTAAATCAGATTATTAATATATTATTTTTTTTAACGAAATTAGGAGCGTTGATTTAATGGTATTCTCTACTGCGACGTTTTGCATGCAAACCGTAGGAACTCGTGACCCTGACATGTGACATTTTCGACTTTAAATTATTGAGAACACAGTGTTCTGAGGTGGCTTGCGTTGAGAAAGTCCGTTCGTATGGTATGTTTAGAGCCACTCAGTTTAAAAAAATTGAGAATACAAGAATAAGTTGAAAAGTATAAATATTTCCGCAGCGCATTACGACGGGGAAAGCTGTACTCATACTGTACTCATATGTCCGAATTAAGACGATAATTAAACTAAGGAAAATTGAATTTCATCACATTTTGCGATCATGCACTGTAAAAAGACCAGCTCTACTGTCGTACAATAAAATGCGAAATTAATATGACTACGTATAACTTCTATCTGAAACTACTTGTACCGAGTGTAGGGAATTGTTTTAAATTACCTCACTCTAGTAAGAAAACCACGTTAAATAGGTACATCGAGAAAGAATTAGGACTGAACGAAATTGACCGCTATTGACACTAAAAATATGACAATCAATAACGTGACACACTAAATTGTTAAGAAGTAGGTAGATTGTTTAAATATAAAGGTACCACTAATAGTTACAAACAATTAATTTAAATAGACAACCTGTACAAGTTTTATACACAGAGAAATAAGCATGCGCGACAACAATACAAGAAAAACCCTTTTCAATACCTAAGATAAAGACTAAGACGAAAATCGAAGTGAAAGAAAAAAATTAACGATTTGTGATGGCAAGAGGCGTTTTGGGGCTTGCGCTAATAAGAATGATCAATTGAAGTCAATTTGTGTGAAAACTGCTGGTAACTGTTCACTGTGCAATACTTTGTGTTTTTTTGGCGTGTAATTAGATCGTCGTTCAGATTTTGGATAACGTAGTGCTGGATCTTGCTCATAGGCGGCAGCGAAATCGAAGAGCGTTCGAATTTTTGAAATCCGTTCATCACGCAACAAAAAGTTTTGAGGAGTTTCGATTTCATGTAATTTAAACCGCCTGTTTTTACTCAGATTCGACGTGCATCGCCTTGGGATTTTCTCTGAGGAAAGTGAGGCAAAATCGAACTTTACGAGGGAAGTAGCTTTTAAAAGTAGCGCCAACCTATACACTTGGACAACTGAGCAATTCGCTAAAAAATAAGATTTGAATTTTTTGCCAAAAGTGGGATTGGGACTTCACAAAACGTACAGATTGACTGGGGTTGATTGGGATTCAGCAGTGTAGCACAGCATTGGTCTATAACCACTTAAAATTTATAGGATGTTTATAAGTTTTAAATTTGAATTCACTACACAATAAATAATCTTCACTAATTCCAGAGGGAAGCACTCGTATGTACAAAAAAACATTAGTTTATAAAAATAGACAAGGTTACTATTATAAATTAATACTCTAAGAGAGTTCGCTTTGGTTTGAATACTGTGTTTCACTGGTGGATCCAGGAGGGGCGCGGTTCACGGTGGCCCCAGGGCTTGACGGACGGGCGCTGAGGAGGCCACAGGTTGTGTTCCCAGGTAGGAGGCCACCAAACGGGCGCTTGATCCGGCGGTGCCTGAACAGCGGGGAACCTCACAAAGGCCGGGGAAGACGAAGCGACGGGCGGTCGCTCCGAAGGGAAACGGACGGTCGAGCGACGCGTCGTATAGGTTAGGTCACTTTGGAAGGTATAAGGTAGATCAGGTCTCGTGGCGTAGTGCGACTCTTGGGGCCAGGGCGGTGGGGTCGTCGTCAGGTGGAGCTGCAACTGGGGCCGTAGGACAGCCGTCGCCTGGGCCTCGATCTTTGGACGTCCCGTAGGCCTTGGAGTCCGAATTACCGGTCGGTACTCGGCCGGGAGGTACGTCGACGGCCTGAACTCAGTTGGGACCCTGGTGGTGCTCTTGTAATCCGTCGTGGACGTCACAGTGTACTGGTCACTACCTGTGGGTTTCCCAGTCGGCGATTCGAAGAACCACCCAGTGGCTGAGGGTGTAGACATCGTAGGAAGACAATCATCACAGTCTGTAGTTGACATCGACAGTGTTGTCGTCACTGCAGGCAACTCTGTAGATGTTCGAACTGAAACAGCAATCGATCATGTTAACGATGGCATATAAACGAGGTAGGTACCTAACAGTTTTCAAGTGTTACATCTGTGATACAGCCAAACCCCATAAATATCTTGGATTGCAATTAGACAGCACCTAAAATGGAAAGAGCATTTACACAACAGAATTAAGAAAGCCTTTCACTCCGTTAGAATTCTACAGCTGACTCACTAAAGAAAATTTAAGATTATTTTACAAAAACGAGGTACCATACAGTATAATATTGATAAATAGTTTGTAATTTGGGGAGGTGTCTGTAAAAAGAATTTAGATAGTTTGAACGTGATGATAAAACAATAGGGAATTTTCGTCAACATTGTTTTTTGAAATACGCAACATTCAGAACTCTCGGAAAAATTGTAGTTTGTAGCCCATTTTGAAAAATAAGCGTTATTTTTTAAATGAGGGTGATTAAAAGTAACAATGTGGCAAAAATTACGTATGAGGTCTATTGACATCTGATTGGCTGTTGACACAAGGAGGCGGAGGTATGAGGTGAAGGTTCTTGCTGCCAACCAACCAACAGAAGAAATGGCAAACATCTGTGGAAACCTTCAAGAACCTTTGCTGCGGCCTTTCCCTTGGTTTGATTTTGAGGATGTGTTTTTTAAATTTATTTATAAATTTGTGGTTCCATCCATCCATCCATTGCAGTTTTGCACATATTCTAAAGTGATGCACTAGCGCTCTAAGCGGAATTTGAATTGAACTACTCTGCAATTTACCTGATATGTCATTTCTAGCAGGAACTCAGAAATTCAAATTTCACATTCGTTTTCTGCCTAGACTTTCCGACAAAAACCTCATTATGTGGTCAATAATGTTAATTTCCGCTATTGAACAGAATTTGGCCAAAAAAAGGAGAATTTGTTACCCATAAAATTATCCATTATACGTACTACGGTTAGACACGAGTTCTCACAGACATGTCCCAGCAGTCACAGTACACGTAAATGATTTCTACAAAGAGTTTGTTCCACTCTCTCCAAGGATGACATGTGAATCGGGTGCATGTTCATAAATCTTTGAATTTGTGTACTAGCAAAGCTAAGGTTTGAACTACAAGAGTCAATGCTAAGGATCTCCTTCACATATCACATCCAGGGAATGAGTTCTTCACAAGACAGCTTCCATGGCTTGCCGCATGGTGCACTTAACAAAGATACACTTGAATTCTTCAAATGTGCAAATAATGAAACTAGGGTACCTAACGATAAGTATTAGGTAGGCACCGTAGTTATGCTACTTAGCATAACCTAATCCTAACCACATCCATCCTAATCCTATCCTAACCTTATTTGCTACTTAGAAATAACCTAAGTATTTTATTGTATATTCAGTACCTGTTTCTGTAACTCACTCTCGTAACACCGAGTGCCTGGTCAACAAACTGTGGACTATACAAATCACCTAACACCCAGCAATTGTGGAAGTGAGGAGGCTGGAAAGGTCACAGGACCTTAGGCTTATTAACCCCTCAGTATGGACCTTATGAACGTATTTTTTGTAAAAAAAAAAAATTATTGTTGAATAAATTGAACTGAAAAAATAAACCGAGAAGATTCTGCCTAGCTGACCAAGATGGCGTAAGACCACCGTAGTTTCCAAGGAGTTTTCTGCAACGAGAGACCAGACGGAGAGGCCGGTTCGGAGGAGTTCGGCAGAGCTCGGATTTTTTCGGCCCAACTCCATTCCCCCTGCTCAAGTGGTTCATACTCAAGTGAAAAAATGTGGTTGAACGATCGAGTTTTGAATTAATTGAGAACTACCAAGCGTCCAGTGGTCTTTGGGACGTGACGACTGCGGACTACAAAAACCGTGTTAAGAAGAAATTGGCTCTTGGAAAATCCAAAAAATTGAAAAGGTGGGATAGTTCCCCTAAATTTCGTTTCTTGCTTCATGACTGACCCTCCAACCATCAAAAGCAAATCTTCAAAATCCGAAGGGGTCAGCCGGGTGAAATTTCGAAAACCCATGGCGTCTTCCATTGTTAACTTGTTCAATAACGTGTCGACAAACCTAGGTCCTTCCGCAAGTAGCTCGCGCGTCCACCAACGTTTTGTACGTGAACTCGCCCTTTCATTATCGAGAATTATTGATAAGCATGCACTTATACCACACACAGCAATATCCTCCATATTGGACTGGGAGACGGAGACTAAACATTCAGATCGTTGTGTGGACACTAGACGAGACAAGAGAGTGGTCTCCATACACGGTCTCGAGACCACGTCTATCAACTGCCTATAGGCGGTCGACACACAAATCGTGCAACATGTCTACTAGCGTGGACGTAGCTTTAGAGACAGATTCAGGTGCACTGCGGTAGGTATGGCTCACTGCATCGAGATGCGATGCACTAATACGTGAAACCCAACACGTCAACCTCATGTACATACGATCTATCTTATAGGGTGGGCGAGAGACAACCCATTAAGTACTCAATTTTTTGTCAAAATGAGGTTTTTCTACCAATGGACTCGTATGGGGTTTTTTCATATTGGTAAAATGTGAACTAAGAATAATTTTTTTTCTCAAGTTTAGTATTTTTAGTTTTTCCACATCTCCAAAGGTGGAACAAAATGGTTGGATACTTCGAGCAAGAATTTGTGACTTATCCTTGCTCGAAGTATTGCCGGTCTCCTGTATTGTTGCCACCAGCTCCAGTTCCAGAGACGGTATGTTGGGGGATTAGTCCGTTTCTACATGACATTCGTGAGGGAAATTGTTCTTTTTTCAATTTGTTCCTTCCTATTGGCATTTGAGCACACAATAGGCCGATTCTCATGCAGATTGTTACAATTATTTGGGGTAGTATAATTCACTGTCTAGTGAACTCTTAGAGACAGCGGTTGTCTCTCCAGAGGTCACAAACCCAGTCAGCTGGAGATATCTTAGGTCACCTTTATTTCAGTGGGGTTTTAATGCCTGATGAACAGCCCATTTTTGATCGATCAGTTTTAAATCGCGTCCATAATTTGACGTGCTCAGATGGTCCTTTTTTTCCCCTCTCCTGTGGAGAGGTGTTTTTGGAGTTACGGGGGTCGTCTCTCGCCCACTGTCGTTATGATTTGGCGTACAGTGGTATCGACTCCAACTGTATCTACCCAAAGACCAAGAATGTAAATTAGCCTAGCTATAGCCGGCCCACAAAAATAATGAGTGCCGTGAGCGCATTCTTCTGGCCAAGGCCAAACTATGTATCACCAGTTGACAGTTGAGCATTTCCCCGTTTTTCCGTCTTCTGAAATCGTGTACATTGGCCGGAATTGGCAGCCATATTTGTTTGTGAGCCGGCCATACATATGTATGTGTCTATGTGTCTACTAGCTTCACTCCTTTTTCACCTGTCGCTTCAGACTGTGAGGTGATTGTGGTGGCCTGAGTCTGCATCTCCCTTTCGGTGGTCGTGGTCGGTTCTGTCGTGTTGGCCACAATGATGAGAAGCGGTGGGTCAGTGGCTCGCTCGCTCTGGTCTGTGACCGAACTTGGGGCTAACGTCGTCGACATTGTGCTTGGCACTTGCGTCGTCGTTGTCACCATCATCACCGCATCCTCCGTCGTTGTGGGAGGGACAGGCACAGACGTCGTTTCGGGTTCCCCTATAGAAAAATGATGGATATAATATAATGAATGCAAAATTATTATTAGATTAAGAGGAACAAAATGATCGGTATGCACAAAATGACAGCAGAATACGGGTGGGTTCTAGAAACCAGATTCAAATATACATTTTCCGAAGTATTTTCTAATTATCTATTTGGTTTTCTGGGTAGTAGGGCCGATTTACTTCGATCCTCAAGTACCAACCTATTATGAAACCAAGTAGACACCCAAGTAGGAGTTCATCTTTATAGACACTAGCAATAGAAGGAACAGAACCGACCTTAACAGGTTTGTTTGCAGTGATTCTCAGACTATTTTTGGACTGTATAGTATCCATGATTGGCTGTTCGCAGTGTTTTGCAACCCAACGCCAGTTTTCTGTCATTCCAGTACACAGAGGATAGGATGGACAATGGACGAGAAACTGACCGTGCACTGCCTTCTCGATTTCTAACCACTATCAAATGCAAACCCTTCATTGATGGCTTCTTAGGGTTTTCTAGAAGTCAGCTAACTGTCAGAAAAAGCCAGTGCGAACAAAGCTAATGAATGACACTCCAAAGTGGGAATTTACAATAGGTAAGCAAGTAACAAGGTACCTTTCCTCAGGCTTTAAAAGATTATAGAGCAAACTTTTTTAAATAAGAACCGATGTGTTCAGATTTATGAATCAGCAATTTCCATGCGTAGTAATTTTTTATTTTAGATCTCAGAATCGGATTTAGCACCCTTGAAAACCCCCCACTGCCAATTTTCATCTCAAAACTCCGTGTAGCTATGGGTAACAAAGGGACAGAAAGAAAACGAAATGACGTTATAAGTGGATGGCGCTGAGGGTTATAAAAATATTTCTGTCTGTACGCCGTACGCCGTACTGGCCACTTTTCATAGTTACCATGAAAAAAAATTGATGAAATTCGGGTTATAGGTTCCGTTCGGGTTCTAGTTGGTCCTTCGAAGCTCGGCTTGCTGTCAGTCATCTCTAAGGGGTTCAAAATAAGGGTTGAAATTTTCAGAAGCCGTATCTTGAGCTTAACAATTTTTTGAGACCACCCGGAGCATTGTACGTCCAGCCGTTCGTGTGCACCAAAAAGCTTCGTCAACACGATCGTGAATCAAACGGTATGAATCCGGCCAGGATATCATCACTAGGGAGCACCTGATTATAATCAAGGATGGCTGTATGAAGTCGAGTTGGTTGTTCTGCGATATTATTTCATTTTATAAGTGATGGACTATTGGATTAAGTTGGTAGGTACTTGTGAAACTTGAACAAATGTTAATGTATTATTGATGGGTAAATTATTACACAACGGCAAATTATTACACAACGGTAAACTATTACACAACGGTAAATTATTTCATAACGGTAAATTATTGCACAATGGTAAATTATTACACAACGGTTCATCTAACAAGAAGGGGCTGGATTTTGTTGATCGGTACATTTGCAACTTGAACAAACGTTGAAGTATTGTTGATGGGTAAATTATTACACAACGGTTCATTATACTTGACCACAGAAAACAGTGATCTACACAGGAGGGGCATCTATTTAACTCCACATCAACAATTTTCCTTCAGAACTTCATTATTTGCGTTTCTTTTTGCCGTTTTAGTTACTGCTTGTCATCGACAGAATTATTTTAGCAACATTTAACTCGTGATTTAACGAGTACCTAGTACCCCCCCCCTAGTACCTAGTAACGAGTACGGGGTTAGGTACTAACCTACGGAGGGTCTGCGATCTACATAATATGTATAGAATAGTACATATTATATTATATAGACGGGTTATCTATACAGAGAGCTGTGATCTGTAACAGGAGGGTATTCTGTACAAAATAATAAACCGTTGTGCAGGGATTTGCCGTTTTTTTCACCCAAGTTGAATATTGTCTGTAGATCTATTGTTTCCAGCTACAAGTACACGCTCAATCCAAACTAATAAGCTAGTTCAGTGATAACCAGCCTCTAGACCTTAGGGGCCCATTCATGAACTTGGTTTTCTCATGTTTCTGTACTTATATTCTTCATTATGTACTAAATATGTTTTTAAATAAAGAATTGAATTGAAACTTGTGTCACCACCAACGCAAATTCGTTGATTAGGTGCTTAAAGAGAACGCCAGTGAAACTGTGACGGTGAGAAACCTATGGAATCCAACAGCCGAGGACCCACATGAGGGTGCGCAGTGCACATCAGTCAGAACCCACATTAGGCCGAGGGAGGTTTGGACAAATCCTTTCTCCTGACTCATGCGCCCTCCGTGACTGCCTTCTCCTAAATGGGCTCACTAAGTAGTTCCTGATGAAATGGCCGGCCCGGAATCTGAGGCGGAAAAACGTGATAGCTCACAGCGCATTCTTGCATTCCTTTCACTTTTTAGCTCATTCCCTATCGTTCACTATCGAGGCGGAGGAGAACAAAAAAAACAGGAGGAAAGAGCCTGTTGGGATCCTGGTGGACACACAAGTGAGATATTCTCGTCAGAAAGGAAAGCTGCTGGGTGGTTGGGAAATCTAAACGAGGTGATAAGGCGGTGCAAGGACCGGGGCAGTCATTAGGTCGAGACCCGTCAAGGCTGGTTCAATTCATCTTGTTTTTCGAGTGTTATTTTACCAATCTTGAGATAAAGAAAAAGGGGAAAAGTACTCGTGAGTTATAAAAAGTCATCTAAAAATAACGAATAGGTAGCCAATAATAACTACAGTAGAAATCACTGCAAGCAACGGTTAGAAGGAGATACCTACGCGAGGTACTGGTGTACATAACATTACCTTTAGAGTAATGGATGGTTACAACGAGTATGGTTAGAACGAGATATTAGAGAGTTTTCGCAAAGGTTTGGCTACCAGCCCGTTGACGGGCTAAGGCCTACGTACGAAGGAAAGTGCGAACTGCGCATGCGCACGTTTGGGTGGGAACGACATAACTTAGCACGTCAACGCTGGATGCCACCGGTCTACGTAAGCGACCTAGCACTAGGTCGTATGGGCCGTTTACCGTACTAACCTTCCACAAAGGAAACCTCATCGCATGGATTGTCTTCTTCCATGGCATTTGTGATTATTTGTTTGCATTGTGTAGGTGTACCTGATAGCGTGCGTCTTTTTTCTCTCGATTTTCGGTTTTTCTGCTGTATAAAAACCCTACATTTCTATATTTTTTTGAAAACAGTATTAGGAAATATTTCTGTGACCCTTGAAGACTGGAAAATGTCAATAAATTGTACCTGGCTAATTTCTCTATGTCTATGTACAACCTTACAGTTTTTTGGCTAATAATATCTACCTATTACCCACTAATTTTTGTCAAATAACTTTAATTAGCCTAACTTTAGTTTTTTGGCTAATTCGTCTCGCGTCTATGGACAACCCTACATTATTTTCCATTTGAAAACAGTAATAGGAAATGTTTCTGTGATCCTTTAAGACTGGAAAATCTTAATTAATTGTACCTGGCTAGTCTATGAACAACCATACCTATAATTGTTCTAGCGAAGATGAAAACTAAAAACGGCTTTTTAAACTGAAATCTTCAAGTGATGAAAATATGATGAGAATAGTTCAACGTTAACGTTAGTGTCACCCATCGAATCAGCTTAGGTCGTTCAACGACCTAACTTTCACGACCTTAGATCGTTTCACGATCTAAGAGGTTAGCATCCATTTTTTCCCCTTAGATCATTAGCCCGGAGATCCTTAGTCCGTCAACGACCTAGTGGCCAAACTATTGTGAAAACTCTCTATTATCTTTAGAGTAATGGATGGTTACTACGAGTATGGTTAGAACGAGATATTGCCTAGAACGAGCAAAACGCGAGTTAACGGCTTGTTCCTGTAAGATTACAAGTTAAAATTATCGTTAGAATACAAATTAAAATTATCATTAGAACGATATATCGGTTACGCTGAGCAAAATGAGGGCTGAAATTGGTTTTTTCTACCGGTTATTACGCGTAGAACGAAGATTATCTTTCTTTTTATTGCAGAAATTACAGGAATAGTATGTACAACATTTGGCATACGTGGAGATGATACTACACTAAAAATGGAATCAAATGAAGGAAGAAAAGCCTTGGTTTTGTTGGAAAATTCGGACGACAGCAATCCTTGCAACCAGGCAAGAACCGAGGAGTTTTTGGAGAAAATTATAAATATTATTAATGAAGAGAGAATCACTGAAATGGAATCAATAAATCCCGATTCGTTATTGAATTAATAAATTGTGCGTTTTTTGTCATTCTCACATTACGTTCCGTTTATAAAGAACGCTAGTTCTAACCCTACAGAACGAGCTAACGGTAACATCGAGGTAAACTGCTGCTCCCTTGAAGCTCATTGCAACCGGTTTACACTGTAGTTTAATGAGAACTGATCCATAGCCATTTTTTGAGTAGGTAACTAGTTTATTAACATCTAAGTCTAATCGAATAGTTGTTAGCTTTAGTGACCTTGTGTTGTAAATTAACGTCGGTCTTGCCTATTTTGTTTATTTATAATCAATACTGTACGTAACCCTGTATCCTGTAACACAGACTATTCCGACCTTCCTCACGTGATTTCATAGTATGGTTTTCCTCTCTCTCTCCATAGATATATATACCGCAGATATATAATTATATCATTCAGATCTGATTTTAGCCTCAAAAAATTCTCACGTTACTTCGCAGTGTTCTTCCGTTAGGAGCAACAATCTAACAGTTCACGAAGCGAGTAACTGTGTAATACCCTTATCACCGACTGGCTGGTCTTATCCTAAACTAATGGGCAATAATTATCATGTGTATCCAAAGAACACTTTTGGTACTGATTTTATAATCACCTTCCTCTACGTGTTTGAAAAAGCTGATGGAGAAGTCTCTTTATGGATGGAGAAAAACACGTAAAAGAAAAAGGCGATTCAAAGGAGCCGCTCGCTTACGCCACAAGACTATTTAACGCATCCTACCTGCTACCACCCGTCAGCCAATCAGAAATCACAGCGGTACAACGTCACAGGCAACAGCAGGGCCTCTTTCCCCGCCCCTTTTTTGAAATCTCCAAGTTTGAAAGTCTCCCAAAATATGAAGGAGGCATATTTCCTCGATTCAGTCCTATAACCGTCAGTCCTTCCTTTTTGTTCTCATTCCTCTTTGTATTCCTCCTCTTTCCTCTCCCCATTTTTCTTCCTCTTCAGTCCTATAATCCAATCAGAAACCACATCTGTACAATGTCAGAGGCAACAGCAGGGCCTCTTTCTCTTCATCTTCTTTCCTCTCTCCGATTCTCTTCCTCTTTCCTCTTTATTCCTATAACCCAATCATAACTCATATCTGTAAAACGTCACAGGCAACAGCAGGACCCTCTTTCCCGCCTCTTTTTTAAATCTCCAAGTTTGAAAGTCTTCCAAAACATGAAGGAGGCATATTTCCCCGATTCAGTCCTTCCTCTTTCTCTTCCTCCTCTTTCCTCTCCCCGTTTCTCTTCTTCTTTCCTCTCCAGTCCTATAATCCAATCGGAACTCATACCTGTACAACATCACAGGGCCCTTTTCCCGCCTCTTTTTCGAAATCTCAAATTTTGAACGTCTCTCAACATACGAAGGAGGTATATTTTCCCGATTCAGTCATCTAACGTCTCACAACATAAAATATTGAGAAAAAATGCAAACAAAATTCATAATTGCCCGTTAACCCTCACGAATCATAATCTACAATACCTTGACGTAAAATCATCAAGTAAGTATACTTCATTCGAATTACAACACCCAACGTTAGTTGGTCAACTATTTTACTGATACAAAGAATTTACGTTAACCTACTTCATCTCGAGTTTAACTTGAAAAATAAACAAAAATACTTTGATATTTGAATCATAAAAAAAGTAAAACTTATATTTATTATATTTCAATACACGACATCTTGAAGAGAGCAGCAGCCTCGGAAAGTTCAAGTGTGAAACAAAGAAAAACAACACATATTCTCGCTGAATAATAATATTATTAAAACAAACAAGGTCACTTGACGTTGTCGTTTCTAATAATGAAGTTAAAAGCTACCATAAAATTAGGTCATATCGAAATAGGTACGAACAACGCTGAATATTTTGTAAATATTTACAAAACTTTAATAACAAAAACATTGTAAATAAAATAATTGTAATCGTTGGGGATAAGACTACAGGTTCAGGGAAACCTACTCGATTATTATAGCCTAACCTCCACTATACTAAGAATACATTTTACTAGATATTGTTTATATTGTTTCTACATAGGCCACACAGATTTAAATTGAAATAATTAAGATACGGAAAAAGTTTGTGAAACTAAAATAGGTACAAAATTATTATAGAAAGAAAACATGTATTTACTGTAATAATAAATTAATAGCACTTAATTTTTGTATAATTATCTTATAATGAGACAAACTGTCGTTGGTGCCAATGTTGAACACTTAGAGTAACGTTATTAATTGAAAGGTGCATTTTGTAATAAATTCTAACGGCTTCGCAATTTTCGGAGGGTTTTGTTGCCTTTCAACACGGGAACGCTGTTTAGGTCATTGCCTCACAGTCGCTCGACTGCCTGGGTGGATTATGTTTACAATTTATGGAAGGTTGGTAGGTAGCATAGGGCGAATTGGTTTCTCAGTACCGACGCCGAGGACACGAGGAGTATTCGACGCAGTTACCAAATTGGTCAACCAAGAAGATTTCTTTGAGCTCACCGAAAGGTATGGGGATGCGCAGAGGACGATCCGGGGGTTTGTCCTTAGCAGGCGGCGCGTACATGGAGTTGAGCTTGTGGAGGAGGAACTCCCACTGGGCCTGGGGATTGATTTTGACGATTTTGACGCACCGGCCGAGCTGGTCCTGCCGATACCCTGCAAGGAATCATGGAAAATATAAATGGCTGTAGGTAACAGAACAGTTAGAAAACTGAGATCGGGATGGTGTATAATAATATGGTGCACAGGACAAATGTATAATTGTACAGCTTAACATTGACGAGTACTGTTTGGTTCACTGTAAAGTATTTCAACTGCCTGAGGGGCGGAAGGAGAATCAATTTAGAAGTCAGTAACTAAATTGAAGCAAATACTTTCATCAGCAATAATATCTGATATTTATATTACCAATCCAAAAGCAGCGAATTCAAACAGAGATAATGAATACTTGAGTGATCAAGAAAATAAGAAGACCATAGGGGAAAAACAGTGTAACTCGATTTTTTCCCCTGCAAAAAATGAGTAACAAGATTTCTGAAGATTTTTGGATGGGGAACACAACGATAAAGTCAAAACAGAAGAAAAACGAGTTTAAACGGCTCAAAACCGCCGTTGAAGAATATTCGTAAAGGGGAAGTAGCGTGGCTTCCCTGCATCGAGCGTTGAGCCCAACAAATCCCTAACCTCCTTATTTTCTTAATTACACGGTTCAGATTGTGATTTAGAGCTTTCCTGTAGTTCACAGAAAGCGTCTACACCCCTTCCACTTTGACCACCTCTTAACCCCCCCCCCCCTCCCACCATAACTGTGATTCACAGCTCTCCCTGATTTCGTGTGGCTTACAGAAACTGTTGATTAATGAGAGAGTGCGGTAAAAATGTGTTCACTATTACGTTTACCATTGTTAAAAAAAATTAAAACCGGGTTTTCAACCTTTTTCGTTAATAAATGGGCGTTCAGAGTCTTGAATCTCGTTTTATTTCAACAATAAATTAGTAAGCAGGATACTCAATCGCAGAACAACAAGATATCTCGTTTTTCCGCTGCTCAGCTTTACCACCGAACTAAAATCCACTAAAATCTAATTAAAACCCATTAAACCCCTTTTAATTCGATGTTCACAACTGGGCAAAGCCCGGCAGGAGCGATTCGGGCTCTTTTTCAAGGCGGACCTTCGGTTAATGACTACCGTGCGTGACAAATGGAGCCAAAAACTTCCTTGCAGATTATAATGAACGGTTTTACGCCGCATCATAACATTTATATATTTATATAGCGTGCACTGACACAAATTCAGGCAGAGACTAATCTGAAAATCACTAGCTCGAGATAGAGTGAGAGGAGAGTGACGGTGGACCCTCGAGAGTCCCCCTCGTCAACCTAGACCGGTTAAGGAAGGACATCGATTAGGCTTCCACCAAACGACCCCGTCTCCACCGGAAGAAAAAACGACTCGAGAACAGCCACACCGTCACAAGCTTGAAGAAAGAAATGGTTAATTCGCAGAAAAAAATCCTCACGCGAGCACTCGGCATTCCTCCTACAATGTTGGGAAAGTTACTAGGACCACGAGGACCGGATTGTCAAAACGACTGACGTTACCACCCGTTACAAAAAGTCTAAACATAGTTATTAGCTACCGCTTTCGCTGAACTAGGTATTTTGACTCTCCCAGCCCAATATATTTTAAACTGTTCAATGTATGTAGCAAAGTACCCCCATAAATTTCCAAAGCCGACCCATGCGTATAACACAAGACCAAATAGCTTTACCATCCTGCAATCTGAGTGCAGCTCGTAACTCTTCTGGTTGGTGGTGCTATAAATTTGTCAACGAGCTTCCACAGTCAGTAAAGAAAATCAGTAGTAATATTAAACCCTTCCAAAAAATTTTGTAAAAATAAATCCCTTTCCATGGCTCCATAAGACTTTGATGAGTATTTTGATAAAAATTAGGGTGGCATGTACTTGAAAATACTGTTATACCTAATTATTAACGCTTTAATAATTCTAATTATTAATGACGCGTACCTGACAGAGGAACTTTTTTAAAAATAAGAGCACTCTGAACAGTTGTGCTAAAATATTACTCTTTTAGTTGACTTTTGTCTTGACATTTTTCTGTGATAATGCGATGTGAAGTTAGCATTTTGGTACTTTTTTTTTAAACTTTAGTCTTTGTTGTTATGTAGATGACGTATTTTATATGTATATGTGCTTATTTTCATGTTAATCGGTAATTGTTGTGTAGTGGAATTCGTTACCTACCTATTGATGTTTTTATCTTGTTGACGCCACTTGGTTCCTCGCTAGTGTGCCTGCCTGCCTGAATGTCTGTCGTATTGTCTTAAATTCTGATATTCTTTTTCTCTGTAATGTAAGTTTGTACTTGACAACTGTCCATGCACTCTGTGCTTTCGACAAATAAGCCAAATACTACATTAGCGACCCCGAAGAATCATAGAATAAATTACGTGGACAACTTTTTACAAGACTGAAGACGAGCACACGACTTGATTACCTATACGATGTACATAACTCACCTATATAATATTTACCACGATGTACAAATATAACACATATTCGTAATACGTATTGTCCTTCCCAGTTGGGTTGCCCCAGATCAAAGTTTCACACACAAAACGTATTTTCAGTTCATTTGCCCAGTTGGGCTATCCCTGGTCAGGAAAGCTGTACCCAGCTGAGCGCTCTTTTTGTGCCCATATGGGCGGGGTTTATCTGTACTATTTGCCCAGATGGGCTTTCCTCAAACTTCACCGCCATTTTATCGCATTATTCTATTTATGCATAAGAACATTAAATTAACAATTTATAGCTATTTTTAAATTTTGTCAACTTGGCTA
This sequence comes from Leptopterna dolabrata, assembly GCA_954871275.1. NCBI lineage: Eukaryota > Metazoa > Arthropoda > Insecta > Hemiptera > Miridae > Leptopterna > Leptopterna dolabrata. Next base: position 31,633,481 of record OX940986.1, on the reverse strand, counting down.
ATGTAAAGAGTACTGAGGTTCCAAGGTAAACTTTGCTCTCCTGCACACTGCGGAAAAAAGTGAGAAACCTACCGCGTTCTTCCCCTGCGGTCTTCGAATATCAACAAGAATCATATCACTCTCGGAATTCGAAACTCGAAAGACATTTAACCTGAAATAACTGTACATATCTATAAAGCCATTCGTAATCTATAGAAAGTGGACAACAGTACATATCGATGAAAGGGGAAAAATTCGATAGATAAACAGAAACTGCTTTTACAGTCCACACCAGAGGTCCCGAGTCTTTCAAATAAATGACGTGCTCATGTTCATTTTGAAGTAACTCATCCATCTACCTTTTGAAAGCGAGAGTAAGTTCGTTACAGAAAGAGGTGAAGAGGGTGCGGCAATACCTCCTGTATGATTCTTTATACAACAAATCACACTTTCAAAACAAAGACCAGTGCCACTATTACAGGTCATAGGTAGATAATACTGAGGCAAATATGGTTCAGAAACAGTGGCAATGGGTAGTGCTGTCTTGGAAGAACGTCCTGACGCCATATGTAAGGCGCTTCTTCAGACAAGAACGTAGTTTAGCAGATCTCAAGACGACTCGTCTTTAGAAATTTGGATCTGAACGGGAAAGGGTTACCAAATGACTTTGTCTTGTCTGCACCTTGCCAAGTTTTGTAATCGTCCTACGAACACCAGTACAGAACTAAGTCGAATCGTCTCAAGTGGATCTAAACAGGGTGTTCGGGCGATTTAGCCAAGTACAACTCAACTAAGATTTAGTAGTGCACATGTACCGTCAAGCGGTTCCAAGTGCAGGGTTACAACAGTCCTATCTGCGATAACTGTGACAAATTGTTAATTATCATCTGGATATTAAGAGTACCGTTGAGGGGTGCGAATTGGAACGCTAGGTATAATCGGGTTTTTTCTTTTTGGCAACACTGCGTTTGTGGTTGTTCCTTGGCCATGTTGGAGTATTGCTGGACGAAAGCCAACAGCCTGAAGTTTAAAAAATAATAATTTAAATAGAATTTCATAGTTTGACTTGAGATTTTCATAAGCGTCAATAGCTGTAAAACTCTGATGCCCCATCTCACTGCAAGAACACTGGGGATTTGAGGTTTTTGAGTGTTTGCCTATTATATGATTTGCTGGTTCTTTTAGACACAACCCCGTGTCAATAGCGGATATTTTCGATTTTTTTCTATCAAATATTTTCCGAAAATGGTGCTTTCGGGGACGACTTGGAACACCCGTGAACACACATTTTTTGATTTTTTTTTCTTCTTCTCCCATGTGATTTTAAAACAAGTCCAATATCGTTCCAATTCAAGAACAATTCCGGTTAATTAATTTTCAAGCGGTTTTAGGCAAGTTTCTAACTGACCTCCTTCTCGATGCGAATTGGAACAGGGTAGTTTAAAAATGATGAAAAATATTTTGCACAGCCTAAAAATGTTTCTTTTCTGCCGAACTATTCACACAAACTGCACTGTGCAGAAACCAAATTTGAGTTCAGAACCTCAACATTTTTGAATGTGAACATGAATCTGAACACATTTTAAGCTGTTTGAAATTTCAACTGTTCCAATTCACACCCCTCGACGGTACATAGTTTAAAGGTATGATTACGAACTGACAAGTAGGAGAACTGATTCAATGAGTGGAGTTGTACTCTGTTTTCCTCTAATGGAAGGACTGAAAGGTACAGGTAGTAGCTACTTTTTTCATAAGCCCAAATAAGCAGGACGCTCTTCCGTATAACAGCAGTGTAGGTGAAGTACGATTCTACGTCAGCAAGTATTGGTGCATGTAAGGCACTGATCTGTGGAGATTCCATTAAGGAAATATCTCCCACAGCCCTGTGGTTTGATTGCACTTCTGTGTTGGAAACCACTTGGCTCGGCAAGTAGTTGAGGAAGTACCGACGCACCCTGCCCGAAGGTTAGTTAAACTGTCTACTGATGTTGGGAGATGCAATGCCGATCACTGACGTCTACTTTGTGCGTGCGATGCTGAAATTGATTGTGCGCTCCCAGCGTTGGCTTACCCGAAGTCTCTGTGGTGTAAATGACGTAAAATATACCTTCCGAGCAGGAGGTGAACGTCGGGGCGAGGAAGACGCTCTTTGGGGTGATCCGTCTGAGAGGGATAGGCGGCGGAGACTCGTTCGCCAGGAGCCAGGCCAGCTCGGGGCTCTCCAGGCCCTGGCCACCCACGAGCACTGCACCCACTGCGGCACCCACAACCCACACTGCCCATATCCACATCCCACATCACACCGTCATACAACTCCTGCAACAACAAAATCCCTACAATTAGAAACAATTCCTGCTGAAATGAGAAAAATCAAGAAATTTATAATCCAAACACCCACACAAGCGAAGGACCTCTCAAGAGCTTGGACAGGGCTTGCAAGGTATCGCTGTGCATATCGAAAGGATCGAAGTGGTAGAGATGCTGATAGCTGGCTCAGTGTACAAGAATAACACCGTCCTTGAGCTTCTGAACAAGCCAGCACAACTTATCAGAATCAGACACATAATTTTTCCAGTTCATAGGCACCAGTTTATAGTTACAATTTTCTACAAAGTTGTAAATTATTTATTGATGGAACATAATAAAACAAAGCCAAATGGAATATATCACTATAATAATTTATCCACAACATTGCCATAAGGGTGGTTGTGGAGTGTATCAAGTAGGGCTGTCACTGTTTCAGGTTATTTGGTTTGGATGACAGGTGTCAGAAAACAACTTAGGTAGAGGCAAAAGATGGCGTTGGGAGATAAAACATAGTAAAATCTTGCCACGAAATCACAGGTTTACTCAGGAGAATACACGTCAACAGCCACCAGTGACAATCGTCAACAACTAAAAATGTGCGACAATCGCCACCAGTCAATACCAGGCTAATATATTTTTGCGTTATTTTTCTGCCTGAAAAGACAAGTGGCCTGTCTCAAGTAACACACCATTAGAGTCTTTCAGAGCCAAACTATTTCAGAGTAACACACTTTTTAGAGCCAAACTATTTCAGAGTAACACACTTTTTAGAGCCAAACTATTTAGGAGTAACACACTAGTGCATTTAAACATAGTGCAATAAGTTAAGTGTAAGTAAGCTGTTTGGTAACTCATGATTTAAATAATTCTAAGTTTCCACCTAACAATGGGATTAGGGGCTTCAATCAATCAATCAATTTATTAACAAATTTCCCTTAGGGATTGTTGTGTGGGAATAACAGCCTTGTTTGTGTGTATGTAGTGGCCTAACAAGAAACGCTGGAGGTGTCTAAATCACTTTGTTGTAGACAATATGAGACAACTAAAGCATTCACGAAATATTATCCAGCGAACTTCATGAACAATAAAGATGGCCTTAGCAAAGGCAAGGTACGTACGTATAAGTTGTTTAGCACTCGGCACGCATTGCAATCTCACAAGACTCCTCACCAAGAAGAACGAATTGATAACAAAATTTGGACGGAGTTACATCAGTAAATGAGTCTACAATCAATAAAGCTTACTGAAATAAAATAGGTAAGCAAACAAACCTGTGGGCTCGATGAATACCGAAAAACCAGGAGGGAAAAGTCCGAATGTTTTGGTCCAGACGACATCGGAATATTTAAACAAGTGGGACCGTCACCAAGTGAACACGATAGGTAGGTAACAGTTCTTGTGGAATAGAGAGAGCAAAACGTGACGAGATTGCAACGTAGCACTCAGAAGAGATTCACGGCTCGAACGTGAGAGAAACATGGAGAAGAGATAGCCCATTCGAGCTGTATCACCGTGAAAAGAAATGTAAAACAACTCGGGTGGATTTCGTTCTGGATGAAGAACGGGGTTGGATGGATGTTTTCATGAGAGGGTGTGGCGACGTTATCAGAGGTGCACTACTTTATAAGACCGAACAAAGTACTTAAGTCATTCTATTGACGGTTTTCATTATTTGGGTCAACGGCAACATTTGGGAGAAAGGATAACACTGGGACGGAGATTATGGGCTCCCAAACTGGGAGGAACGACATAATAACTAAGTCGAGACGTGTCCGACAGGTTTAACAAGATGAGTCATTACTACGAGTATCCAGCGCAGTCTCTAGTACAAGTAAGACTGGCAACCGACTATATTATTTATGTACGATACATACTATTTTTCCTTCATTTGAGCCAATGTATGTCACTATCAAAAAATTCAAGTAGGTTTTCTACTAAGTTGCTGTGGTATCCTAATAATGACATTGTTATTGATTCGCACTGTATTGGTTTATTATTTTCAATAATGAACCATTGGAATCGAGCATGAAAAAAAAAATTCTTACCCCCCCTCAAAATTTGATGGTTTACGTTTCAAGGTATGTAGAATCCAAAACTGCAATAAAAATATTTCTGTCTGTCCGCCGTACGGGCCACTTTTCTTAGTTACCATGAAAAAAAATTGATGAAATTCGGGTTATAGGTTCCGTTCGGCGTCTAGTTGGTCCTCGAAGCTCGACGTTACTGTGAGTCATCTCTAAGGGGTTCAAAATAGGGGTTGAAATTTTCAAAACGCCTATACCATTTTTTTACGTGAATATTTTTACGGTTTTAAATAGTTCTTGAACTTGCGAGTTTTTTAAGACCATCCGGAGCATCGTACGTCCAGCCGTTCGTTCACAGTAAGGCCCCGAAGTTTGCACCAACAGGCATTTTCGACTCCAGTGTGAATGAAATTGTATACAATTCAAACCAAATCTCGTAACCAGAGACGCGCCCACAATAGGAATTTGTGAATACGGCCAATCATTGGTAGGGATCACCTGATTATATTGGCGGAGTATGAAGTCGAGTTGGTTGTTCTGTGATATTATTTCGCTTGAAAAATGATGGCTCTTTTGGAGTTTGTTGGTAGGTAGTGAAACTTGAACAAACGTTGAAGTATTATTGATGGGTAAATTATTACTACGGTAAATCATTACTCAACGGTAAATTATTACACAACGGTTCATTATACCATCTACGTAGAAGGGGCTGGAGTTTGTTGGTAGGTACTTTTGCAACTTTTTTCACTCCTCATCAACAATTTCTTTTCAGAACTTCATTATGTGTGTTTCTTTTTGTTAGGTACTGTTTGTCATCGGCAGAATTATTTTAGCAACATTTAACTCGTGATTTAGGTAGGTACCTAGTAACGAGTGCGGGGTTAGGTACTAACCTACGGAGGGTCTGCGATCTACATAATATGTATATAATAGAATAGTACATATCATATTATATAGAAGGGTTATCTATACATAGAGCTGTGATCTGTAATAGGAGGGTATTCTATACAAAATAATAAACCGTTGTGCAGGGATTTGCAGCGTTTTTTTCTCTGTCTTTTGCCAAATAAATAAATCAAAATGAATAAATTCAAATAGCAAGAACATATTCGGGCTTAAAGACTAGTTGGCCCGCGAAGCTCGGCGTTACTATCATGAAAAATATGGGGTTGAAATTTCTAGAATGCAGTAGCTCGAAAACAATTGAAGAGTATGGTTTTTCAAAAACGTTTTTAAATTGATCTCAAACTAAAGAATTTTTTGAGACTACCCGGAGCATTGTACGACCAGCCGTACGTTCGCAACGAAAAGCTTCGTCAACATGATCGAGAATCAAACGGTATAAATCCGGCCGGGATATCATCACTAGGGAACACCTGATTATAAATAACCACGCATGGTGGAAATCGAGTTGGTTGTTCCGAGATATTATTTCATTTTTAGAATGATGGTTATTTTGGCTTTTGTTGATAGGAATTTTTGTAATATGAACAAACTTCATGATTCACGAATAACAACAAATGATTAAAATGACAGAATTATTGAATCCACCGCATATTATGAAACTCGGCCGGCTCCAGTACTCGATTTAGTGCTTTCCTGGCGGGAGCACGAGGATAGGTATTCACCACAGAAAAACATCTGGATCTATACAGGGAAATAATCTCTATATATTATAATTTCGAATCTCTGTGTGTCTGTCTGTCTGTCTTTGCACGGCCAAACGGCTCGACGGATATCGACCAAATTTGGCACGAATATCCAGTAGGCTCCCAAGTTGTGCAACGTCGCATTTTTAATTCCCTGACCATAGCGGAACTATGGTCGACCATGGTCAACTTCGTTAATTGAAATGGTAACCCCTATTTTTTATCGCGTATTCGTAATGTACGTGAAATTCTATCTACGATCGACCCTTCGGACTACCATGGTCGAATCCCGAATTGCTCAACGGATATCGACCAAATTTGGCACCAATATCCGGTAGCCTCCCAAGTTGAACGTAGGCGCATTTTTAATTCCCTGGCCATAGCGGAAATATGGTCGACCATGGTCAACTCCTGAATGGCTTGACGGATTTTGATAAAATTGGGCACAAATACCCGGTAGGAACACAACAAATTAAGGTGGCCCCCTCCATGGTCATCTCCTGAACGGCTCCACAGATTTTGATTAAATTCGACAGAAATATCCGAGAAGCTATGGAAAAGGGAGTTGGCGCATTTTTAATTCCTTCACCATAGCGGAAATATGGTCGACCATGGTCAACTCCTGAATGGCTTGACGGATTTTGATAAAATTGGGCACAAATACCCGGTAGGCTATGGGATTTTTCCGTCGTTTGTTGGTTCCACGATACTGCGTACAGCGAATCTCGGATAGCGAGCGAAGCGAGCGGTCAGGCTAGTAAACCAATATGCAATAATTTGAAGTTTAAAAAAAGTGTTTAAAATGATTTCGAACTTGAGAAATTTTTGAGACCACCCGGATCTTCGTCAACATGATCGTGAATACGGTACACATCCAGCCCAGATATTATTGCTAGGGTTGTGAGGTGCTGGAATTGCAACTTTGACAATAATAAAATTGCTGTTATGAAATTTGGTATAAATATACCTCGCGACATCAAATTTATTGTGACCAGAGTAATGGTTCCATAGTTGTTCTCCAATTATTTTAATGTCAGCGGGCCCTTGTGCATTATTAACATGTATCATGTTTTAGCTCTGGTATACTAGCATTTTTTGCGAGTCGATTTTGCGCGTCAATTTTTTTCGCGTAGTGGTTTTCACGTACAACCGAGTAGTTGCTAGGGAAATGAAACTTCTTTCATTTTCATCGGACAAAAATCGTTTTCCATTCGTTGGAAAGCTCTTGATTTATCACGAATTTATTTCGTATTTGTTCTTGGTATTTATTTCCTAGTTTCATACTATAACTATACGAGTATAAATGAATGTTATAAATGGATAGTAAACAATGACGCTTGTTTTCGCGCACAATGCATAGTGGAGAGTCGCGTGGAAACGAGCCCTGGGATACTCGCATTTTTTGCGAGTCGATTTTGCGAGTCAATTTTGAGCGTCAATTCTTTTCGCGCACAATGCATAGTGGAGAGTCGCGTGGAAACATGATACATGGTTGCAATTTTTGTTTCTTAAACATAAATCTCTCGAAAAGTGAAGGCTAGGTAGAAATCTACTACTTGAAACGTATGTGCTCGTTTATGAAATTTTGAAAACGCTAGGTTCAGGACCAGTGGTCGAGCCTATCTTGCTATCAATTATTATTATTATTATTATTATTATTATTATTATGGGGGTATTATTAGGGGGAGATGTCGAGACCGACCTCCAGTCCCTAAAAAAACCGGGGCAGATGGTCTCATATTGAACACACCCTTGATTAGGTATATACCTACCTGCCTTCCTACTTCATTCATTTTCTTACGCCTCCATTCGACTTCAATATACCTATGTAATAAAAATGTTTTTCTGCCTACTTCTTAATATTCATTCTCTATCATATTATCTCCTCTTAACGTTTTAAAAATTGCAACTGAATTTCTTATTTCCGTCCGAGGGGCAGGTAGGGATCCTAGTTATTTTATATAAGATTATCTACATCAAATTTTAATGATCGTTACCTGACGTGTTGTTTATGGGAATTAGGCTGTGGACTCCCGAACGCAAAGAATAAGACGAACGAATTTTCAACTTACCGGTATGCATAAATAATTCAATGAGAATTAGGTAACTGAATTTCAATCTAACAGAGGAATAACGAAAACTATCAAGTTTGAGTACGCACCAAACACTTCCACAAACTAGCAGTTGCTCCACGACTGAGGAGTTGCCAAATGACTGTCACAGGGAGATGGAGGGCACACAGACCCGACCAGCTGGTTACCTCCCAACTGCGGAAAATATTCCCCAGAGAGCTTAAGTACGTCGGTTCGTGCCTAAACATGACCTAAACGTCACATGTCCAACACTGGAAATTACCAACAGACCCTTCAACGCATCTCAGGTGTGAACTGTGAACGAAAAGGGTTTATAAGGAGCAATAAACGAGTCAGTCCGACTACCTGCTGGCCTATTGACGAGTGAATTATCTCACACAATCTTAATCCGATTGGAGTCGTTCAAGTCCGGAAAAACTTGAACGATAACGACCTTATAGGATTATGATGCGAAGTACTTTCAATAACAAACCTTTGAAATCGAGCATGAGACAAAAATACAAATTTTTACCCCCCCCCCCCCCGCCAGCCCCAAAAGATTATGGTTTCAGTTTCAAGGTTACGCAGAATCAGAAAATGGAATTTAAAAAAATTCTGTCCGTCCGCCGTACTTCACACTTTCCTTAGTTACCATGAACCAAAATTAACGAAATTTGGTTTGTAGGTCCCATTTGGTAGTTGGTCCGCCAAGCTCAGCTTTACCGTCAGTCATCTCTAAGGGTTGAAAAATAGGGGTTGGATTTTTTAGACGCCGTAGCTCGAAAACTTTCGATAGAATTGATCTCGAACTAAAGCATTTTTGAGACCACCCGAAGCACTGTCCGTCCAGCCGTTCGTTTGCGCCGAAAAGCTTCGTCAACATGATCGTGAATCAAACGATAAATCCGGCCCGGATATCATCACTTTTGGGTTTTTGTTGATAGGTACTTTTGTAACTTGAACAAACGTTATGCTTCATGAATAACAACAATTAATGACTGAATCCCAGGCCGGCTCCAGTACTCGATTTAAGGCTTTCCTGGGCTGAGCACGAGGGTAGGTACTGACCACAGAATGATCTACGCAGAAGGGGCATCCATACAGGTAAATTAAACCGTTGTGTAATAATTTGTACCGTTTCTTATTTGTAATTTGAGATATTTCTTTTCTTGTAACTTCGTCATCCTACCATCGTAAACTACCCTATCAAATTGTAATAACTCATTTTTCTTCTTATCTTCTTTCTGTAAATTGACATTTGCCGTACACATAATAAATAAATTTACTGTGAAGGGAAGTTGTGGTATGTATGGGGTAGTACAGAAGATAAAAGGAACAGGTAGTGTAAGAGAGGAGTATTATAGGACCTTATAAACGTACACTGTCGTTGTAATTAAAACAATTTATTGTTAGGGTTCGCTTGGGGATTATAATACCCGTAACGTCAAAATCTACACCTATAGAAAATTCAGATATTCTAACGTGTGAACTCAAAATCTCAAGTCGTACGAGCATACTACTCACTTGGATGGTCGTGATCGGAATAATGTATTTATGTATGTATGTATATTTTATTTGTACAAATCTTAGAAAGATTATTACAAGAGGTCGAGTAAACCAGGTAAATTATATAAACGGTTGAATGAAAGAGTGCAACTTATACAGAAAAATTAAAAAAAGAAAAATAATAACCATACAATTCCTAAATAAGCCAAATAACTTTTTGCTTCCCAAACGACTTGGTTGTTTTTATGATGGACATTTCTCGTAAAATACATGTAGGCATTTGCAGCGATAAAAAATGTTTACATTTCTTCAAATATTCGGAGCTACACTTCTAGTTCAACAATACAATGTGCATGGTAGATGAATACCTAGATGTTTAATGATGATCACTCATTCAGTGCAAATGCACGCAACATTAAGGCTGTGTATCGTGTAATTATAAACATCAAGCATTTTTTGGCGGTTGCAGCACAATTCCAGAATGTCGCTTATAGAGTACGGGTTTTCGGCCGGTCTCCCACCTATATATCCCACCTATATAAAATATAGTGGTCGGAATAAACACAGGGCGAACTAAATCACTCGCGAAGAAATCGTGGAAACCCATTTCAAAGTAAAACGGAGTTATTAAAAAAAACGCTGCAAATCCCTGCACAACGGTTTATTATTTTGTATAGAATACCCTTCCGTTACAGATCACAGCTCTATGTATAGATAACCCGTCTATACAATATGATATGTACTATTCTATACATATTATGTAGATCGCAGACCCTCCTTAGGTTAGTACCTAACCCCGTACTCGTTACTAGGTACCTACCTAAATCACGAGTTAAATGTTGCTAAAATAATTCTGCTGATGACAAACAGTACCTAACAAAAAGAAACACACATAATGAAGTTCTGAAAAGAAATTGTTGATGAGGAGTGAAAAAAGTTGCAAAAGTACCTACCAAAAAACTCCAGCCCCTTCTACGTAGATGGTATAATGAACCGTTGTGTAATAATTTACCGTTGAGTAATGATTTACCGTAGTAATAATTTACCCATCAATAATACTTCAACGTTTGTTCAAGTTTCACTACCTACCAACAAACTCCAAAAGAGCCATCATTTTTCAAATTAAATAATATCACAGAACAACCAACTCGACTTCATACTCCGCCAATATAATCAGGTGATCCCTAGCAATGATTGGCCGTATTCACAAATTCCTATTGTGGGCGCGTCTCTGGTTACGAGATTTGGTTTGAATTGTATACAATTTCATTCACACTGGAGTCGAAAATGCCTGTCGGTGCAAACTTCGGGGCCTTACTGTGAACGAACGGCTGGACGTACGATGCTCCGGATGGTCTTAAAAAACTCGCAAGTTCAAGAACTATTTAAAACCGTAAAAATATTCACGTAAAAAAATGGTATAGGCGTTTTGAAAATTTCAACCCCTATTTTGAACCCCTTAGAGATGACTCACAGTAACGTCGAGCTTCGAGGACCAACTAGACGCCGAACGGAACCTATAACCCGAATTTCATCAATTTTTTTTCATGGTAACTAAGAAAAGTGGCCCGTACGGCGTACGGCGTACGGTGTACGGCGTACGGCGTACGGCGGACAGACAGAAATATTTTTATTGCAGTTTTGGATTCTACATACCTTGAAACGTAAACCATCAAATTTTGAGGGGGGTAAGAATTTTTTTTTTCATGCTCGATTCCAATGGTTCATTATTGAAAATAATAAACCAAAAAGTTGCGAAAGTACCTACCAACAAACTCCAGCCCCTTCTACGTAGATGGTATAATGAACCGTTGTGTAATAATTTACCGTTGTGTAATAATTTACCGTTGAGTAATGATTTACCGTAGTAATAATTTACCCATCAATAATACTTCAACGTTTGTTCAAGTTTCACTACCTACCAACAAACTCCAAAAGAGCCATCATTTTTCAAATTAAATAATATCACAGAACAACCAACTCGACTTCATACTCCGCCAATATAATCAGGTGATCCCTAGCAATGATTTCATCTCCGCCAAATTTCCTATTGTGGGCGCGTCTCTGGTTACGAGATTTGGTTTGAATTGTATACATTATTTCATTCACACTGGAGTCGAAAATGCCTGTCGGTGCAAACTTCGGGGCCTTACTGTGAACGAACGGCTGGACGTACGTTGCTCCGGATGGTCTTAAAAAACTCGCAAGTTCAAGAACTATTTAAAACCGTAAAAATATTCACGTAAAAAAATGGTATAGGCGTTTTGAAATTTTCAACCCCTATTTTGAACCCCTAAGAGATGACTCACAGTAACGTCGAGCTTCGAGGACCAACTAGACGCCGAACGGAACCTATAACCCGAATTTCATCAATTTTCTTTCATGGTACCTAACTAAGAAAAGTTGCCCGTACGGTGTACGGCGTACGGCGTACGGCGGACAGACAGAAATATTTTTATTGCAGTTTTGGATTCTACATACCTTGAAACGTAAACCATCAAATTTTGAGGGGCGGTAAGAATTTTTTTTTCATGCTCGATTCCAATGGTTCATTATTGAAAATAATAAACCAATATTCGATTTCCACTAATACACAAAAAACGGAAAAAAACACTGTTATACCGGTTTCGGTGATTAACCATCGTCAGTAACACACAATAAATATTTTTTTCAATAACTCCGTTTTTCTTTTAAACACAGGGTTTGAGCCTCACGAGTCGAAGCAGCAGCCTCTGTAACTTTCGGCAGTTGAAAGATGTTGTGGATTACGAGTATAATATAAACAATCCCATCGCTGCGTAAAGTTGAGGTGTGAACGTGGCGTAAATTTACCCTGACAAATCTGAAACTTCAAAAGGCTTTCGCCAATCTCATGAACCGATCACGACGACAGTAAAAGTCGTGGAATGTAATATGAGCCGAAAGTTGTTTAGAAAGACGAAGTGTGTGTTAGGGAGAGGGGTTTGTTATGGGATAGGAGAGCGCTTTGGATATTACACCGTGGAAAGGAGATCTGGGAAGTCGTGCGAACTCGTCTGGAGGTGGGAGGTGGTCGACCGAAATGACAATACGTGAAGCTTGTGGGAAAGAAACTTCTATAATAGAACGGGCTGGGCTTTCATGATAGTTGCGGAGTATTATCTTGAGGGAGTGACTTTTTAGTCTCCTTTTTCCCCTTCAAAGGTGAAGTGCAGGTTAACAGACGTAAATGATCCCGTACGAGGATGTTGTCGGGGTTGACGCTGGGGAACCTTTGACTTTCACGAAGAGCGGAAATCAGCGATAAGATCAGCTCTTCCGAAACCAGAAATTCAATGAACTCTTCAGAAAGAGAAGCCCAAGTGATTATTCATTTTACCTATTAGGGAAATCATACGCAACTGGCGAGTACAAGGAAAGGAAGCCCTGTATGTTCAGAAAAACGCTGCAAATCCCTGCACAACGGTTTATTATTTTGTACAGAATACCCTCCTGACACAGATCACAGCTCTCTGTATAGATAACCCTTCTATATAACATATGTAATATTCTATACAAATTATATCAGTAGCTTAGTACCTAATCCCGTACTCGTTACTAGGTACCTACCTAAATCACGAGTTAAATGTTGCTAAAATAATTCTGTCGATGACAAACAGTAACTAAAACGGCAAAAAGAAACGCAAATAATGAAGTTCTGAAGGAAAATTGTTGATGTGGAGTGCAATAGATGCCCCTTCTGCATAGATCACTGTTTTCTGTGGTCAATACCTACAATGAACCGTTGTGTAATAACTTGTCCATCAATAATACTTCAACGGTTGTTCAAGTTGCAAAAGTACCGATCAACAAAATCTAGCCCCTTCTTGGTAGATGAACCGTTGTGTAATAATTTAATTTGCTCCCTAGCGATGATATCCGGGCCGGATTTATACCGTTTGATTCACGATCGTGTTGACGAAGCTTTTTGGTGCACAAGAACGGCTGGACGTCCAATGCTCCGGGTGGTCTCAAAAAATTGTTTAGCTCAAGACAAATTTAATAAAGTAAAAAAAACCATACCCTTCTATCGAAAGTTTTCGAGATACGGCGTTCTGAAAATTTCAGCCCCTTAGAGATGACTGACAGTACAGTAACGCCGAGCCTCGAGGACCAACAAGACCCCGAACGGAACCTATAACCCGAATTTCATCAATTTTGTTTCAAGGTAACTAGGAAAAGTGGCCCGTACGGCGTACAGACAGAAATATTTTTATTGCATTTTCGGATTATGCATACCTTGAAACGTAAACCATCAAATTTTGAGGGGGGTTAGAATTTTTTTCTTCATGCTCGATTCCAGTGGTTCATTATTGAAAATAATAAACCAAAACTATACAAAACGCGTTCATCTTTTGACTGGCAACAGTGGTGGCGCCGGACACATTACCGTACGTTTTTGAGGTGCAGTGCTTATTATATTCAACAATTTCAAATCGTGAGAATCAAAGTTAGCTGTGGTGCAGCTCACTACCGCCATCCAAACACTACTCACTGACAAATGCCGCCAGTTGATTATGAAAATGGAAGAACCGCAAAACAATGTGAGGAAGGATTTCCTTGGGTTTACACTACAGATTTCACTACACTAATCAAGGTTCGAGGTAATCTAGAAACCCAATCGCGATTAGCATCTCTGAACGGGATTGATGGTCGATTTTCTCACATGAACGCGAGGTTTCAGGTTCAATTTCTAGTTAAGGTCAGAAAATTGTTTTACCTCAGTTTCCAGCCTTGGTTTTGGTCTTAATGATCAACAACGGCCGGGAGTTAGGATTGAGTTTGTTTATCAGTATTCTAATACCATGAAATTGGTGTCAAATTTACTGCCACACCAAAAGAAAGGCAAGCAAACTATGACGAGCACCTGAAATGTACACAGATACCTCTTTCACTAAAGATAATCTATTCTTTCACGGTTTCGTGATATACCATCACTTGAACTAACCTTATAATTATTATTATAATAGAACACTGCACTATATACTTCATATTTCCTGGTATAACTCCCGAATTCAACAAAACAAACGCTCTTTATCAGTAAACAGGCTGTCAGATTTTGATAACTAAAGGCATGATGGAGGATGTTTGCCCATCTGAATTAGATGATCAGTAGGTGGTTGTTATTGTTACGTTAAATGTGAATCTTGGATAGTTGGGATAGGAGCTGTCCTGTACCTTGAACTCGGAAAGGAGACACCTCGAAAGTTATGTTATCAAATTCAACCGAACGATTGCGAATTTCCGGTCCATAACTACGGTAGGCTAGATTAAGAGTTCAAACGTGCTGTTTTTCTGGAACAGCAAGACGGAGTTCTAGCCACAAAACGGGCAATTTTCGTGGTTTAAAAATTCTCCTACTTTTGGCCAAATTCTGTCCAATAACGAAAAAACATTAATTGACCATATAATGAGGTGTTTATGTCGGAAAGTATAGGCAGAATACGAGTGTGAAATCTGAACTTCCGAGTTCCCGCTAGAAATGACGTGTCAGGTAAATCGCCGAGTAGTTCAACTGAAATCCCGCTTAGAGCGCTAGTGCATCACTTTCAAAGAAGTATAGAATCGCAATGGATGGATGAAACCGCAAATTTATAAATGATTTTATAAATAAATCAAATAAATAAATCGTAAATGTTCGCGCATGCGCAGAAGAAAGTTATAGTCCCGTCAAATGACATTCACATGGAACTTTTTTAAATTTTTTTTTAATTTTTTTAAAGCCATTTATCCACATAATGAGTATATTACAAATAATCGAAGTATTTGATACTTCATTGCAAAATTATAAACACAAAATCATCATAATCTTGTTAAGAGAACAAAACAAAACATGGCAATATACTGATCTCCAAAATTTAAGGAAATTGTCCGGAGATCAGGAGTTGCTAATAAAAAATTACTAAAACAAATACATTGAAACTGAAATTGGATTCACTAACTTAAAGAAATTTGACTTTTATAGCAGGAAAAAAAAATTAAAAAAATTAAAAAATAGGTACATATGCACCTACACACAGGTACTTCGTACAAATAACACAAACTAAAGAAGTAATCTCAATAAGGGAATATCAAAATTCAAATTAATTAGGAATTGCTGCGAAAGAAAGTCATTTAGGCAAGTTTTGAATTTGTTAAATATTTCAAGGTTTTTAATATGAGAAGGTAATTCCATAAACAGCCTAGGAACCAAAAAAGAACATTGTCTCATGAAGAAGTCACATTTAGGGTACGGGATTGGTATCATAACGCCATGGTGATGTCGGGTTACACCATGTAATCGAGGGATATATGGAAGCTGATACTTGAAATAATACTGGAGCAGTTTAGACACATAAATGAGTCGGGGAGGAAGAATGTTAAATTTTAAAAATAATGGTTTACTATGGCTTTGGTATATCCAGCTCTGAATATAAGACGCAATACTGACTTTACCGCAATCTCAATTGAATTGAAGGACGTTTGATAAGCCCCACCCCAAACAGGAATACAGTAAGTCAGAATAGAATATACAAATGCATGGAACGTCATTTTTAAAGCAGAGAGTCAGGAATTTACTAAGAAAAGAAAATATGAAGGAGGATCTTCTACTTAATAGAATTGCTTACATGCAGAATATGGGATTTCCATTTTAAAAACTTATCAACTAAAACACCCAAGTACCTTTGGCAGTCCACCCGTTGGATACGAGGGCAATTACAGGGGTCTGAGGAGCAAGCAACTGTCAAAGAATTATTCTTTATCGATCCTCCAAATCTGAGCTCATTTCAACGCTATTTAAAGTAGTTACGGGCGTTTCAAGTATTTCACGCTTGCGCATGCGCAGACGGAAAGATTTCCATGATTTTGAAATGGGACCATCTGCGATCCAACCCGTGCGTACCCTCAAAATTTCAGCTCTGTACGACTGTTTTTCGCGTAGTTAGAAGCGTTACAAGGAAATGCTCACATTTCATGTTCGCGCATGCGCAGACGACAGTTATAGTACGACTCCAATTAAATTCATATGGAACTATCAAAGTATTATTCCTGATCGACCCTCCAAGTTTGAACCCACTTCAACGATATTTTTTAGGGTAGTTACGAGCGTTTCAAGTATTTAACGTTTGCGCATGCGCAGACTAAAGTTACAGCCTTTTTTTCAATGATTTTGGTATTGGACCATCTGTGACCCAACCCACACCTACTCTCCAAATTTCAGCCCATTTCGACCACATTTCGAAGAGTTATGGGCGTTACAAGGAATTAACCACAGACAGACAGGCACGGAACCAAAACGTCTGCCAATTCGAGTAGGCAGTATAGCTTCCTCACTTAAATCACATGAACGTATAGAATAGTTGGGTAGGTCCATTTTCATACGGGACCATCTGCGATCCAACCCACGTGTACCCTCAAAATGTCAGCTCTCTACGACTATTTTTCGCGTAGTTAGAAGCGTTACAAGGAAACGGGCAACATTTCATGTTCGCGCATGCGCAGACGAAGATTACAGCACGATTCATATGAAACTATAAAAGTATTATTCCTGATCGACCCTCGTTTGAACTCATTTCAACGATATTTAAGATAGTTATGGGCGTTTCAAGAATTTCACGTTTGCGCATGCGCAGACGGAAAGATTTCCATGATTTTGAAATGGGACCATTTGCGATCCAACCCGTGTGTGTACCCTCAAAATTTCAGTTCTGTACGATTGTTTTTGCGTAGTTAGAAGCGCTACAAGGAAATGGTCAACATTCAACGTTCGCGCATGCGCAGACGAAAGTTACAGTACGATTCCAATGAAATTTATTTGGAACTATCAAAGTATTATTCCTGATCGACCCTCGAAGTTTGAACTCATTTCAACAATATTTAGGGTAGTTATGAGCTTTTCAAGTATTTTACGTTTGCGCATGTGCAGCCGAAAGTTACCGTACTTTTTCAATGATTTTGGTATGGGACCGTCTGTGACCCAACCCGCACCTACCCTCCGAATTTCAGCCCATTTCGACCATTATTTCGGGTAGTTATGGGCGTTACAAGGAATTACCACAGACAGACACGGAACCAAAAATGTTCCTTGATGTCTGAAACGCAAAATGGAAGTGGAAATTTTCATTTTGGAGGACATACATTTTTTTTACTACCTTCAGTAGTGAGGAAGCAAAAAATTGTTTTTTGACGAAAACTCTTCATTTGCGAGATTCGAACAGAAACTCGACTCGGTCAAGCGGGCTTCAGTCGATGCGATTTGAAGGAATTTGATCAGTTTACAAAGCCGTGATAAGCTTTAAATCGTTGGACCAGCCTTTGGGAGTGAGGCCGTGCTCAAGGGTTTTCCAGAGCAGATGCTCTTGGATACCGAAGCGGTAGACCGATTGTGAGTCCCCGAGCCAGCGCCAACAGCCAACACGCACGACTTGCCTCCGATTCGCTTCCCCCTTTGTTGCAGCTCCTTAACTCGGCCTTCACAGATGGATTCACCTGTTGAGGCGATTTTCCGCGATCCGCCCCTCTGCGAATGTGATTCCATATAAAAAGGTTAGACGGCGGACATCGCGGCGGGATGGATCGACGCCGGCTGGAGATTTTAGCAACCCAGTAACAGCGAACTTGAGCATCAAATAAAACTTTCGCTTTTCCGTATTTAAAACAAGCGATATCCTAGAAATAGTAATCGTGTGGCAGTTTCGCCATTTCCGATGTTGTCAATAACTTCGATCTTTGGCATCAGCGAGTATAATGCAACAATTCATGGTACACCACTTCCACAATAAATTGTTTTAAGCAATTTTCTTGCACGTATTTTTGCATTCTTTATGATGTGTAGGTCAAAATGCATATGGATTTCAGTCGAAACAGCAAGAACACTCGAATAGCAAAGGTCTATTTTCTGCATTCTTGATTATGTGTAGGGCAAAATCTATTTTTGCATTCTCAATTTAAAGCAAAAGTTATGGACCCAAATATGCATTGAAGAGGGCAATAATTCTCAACTGAACTGATAATTTCTCTGGAAACAGCATTCACGTGTGTATTTTCGGATCCCACGAACCACAGTTTTCAGTACATTGCATGCATCTTTTGATTTTTGCATTTGTCCTTCCTCTATGGATGAGCTCATGAATAAGACAGAGCGGCAGCATTGTGTAGGAGTAATAACTGGGTTCTGGCATATGATGCTAACATCTTGGGACTCAGTGGGCGAGCTGGAGATGGCTTCCATGAAAGATCGACGCTCTGGGACGTTCCCAGGAGTTTCCTTTGCGTACAGCCGATACCCTCTGCATGCAGAAGCTATCGCAGCAGATGGAGCGTCAAGCTCCCGCGTCCTGCCCTGAATCCAATCAAGGGAACCGAAACGTTCTAGATGTCTACAGATCCACACTAGCGTTGTTTCCGGAAGACTGATTACAAGACAAACCACATTAACTATTTGTGACACGACAAAACTCGGTACAGGATAATCCATGTAGCAATGAGAGGTGTCGAGGTGTGTGTCTCCTGTAATTTACTGTTCAGAATTCATGTAATGAAACGTTCAGAATAGAAACAAACAGTGAAATATGAAAGAAAAACGGATTTATTGAAAAACAGTCTACATATTTCCACTAATACATGTATTAGTGGAAATATACTATTTTTCAATAACTCCGAAATATGAAAGAAAAACGGATTTATTGAAAAACAGTCTATTTCCACTAATACAGTGGTTTTCAAATTATTTTGGGTCGCGCCCCCCTTGAGAGTCTCGAGGCATCTTGGCGCCCCCCTTCCATCAGTCCTCCACCAAAATTCCCAAACCAAGGTATTTGTGTTAAAAAAGTCGAGTTGGTTGTTCTGTGATATTATTTCATTTGAAATACTAGGTAGGTACCTACCTAAATCACGAGTTAAATGTTGCTAAAATAATTCTGCCGATGACTAACAGTACCTAACAAAAAGAAACACACATAATGAAGTTCTGAAAAGAAATTGTTGATGAGGAGTGAAAAAAGTTGCGAAAGTACCTACCTACCAACAAACTCCAGCCCCTTCTACGTAGATGGTATAATGAACCGTTGTGTAATAATTTACCGTTGAGTAATGATTTACCGTAGTAATAATTTACCCATCAATAATACTTCAACGTTTGTTCAAGTTTCACTACCTACCAACAAACTCCAAAAGAGCCATCATTTTTCAAATTAAATAATATCACAGAACAACCAACTCGACTTCATACTCCGCCAATATAATCAGGTGGCCCCTAGCAATGATTTTATCTCCGCCAAATTTCCTATTGTGGGCGCGTCTCTGGTTACGAGATTTGTTTTGAATTGTAGGTATACAATTTCATTCACACTGGAGTCGAAAATGCCTGTCGGTGCAAACTTCGTGGCCTGTGAACGAACGGCTGGACGTACGATGCTCCGGATGGTCTTAAAAAACTCGCAAGTTCAAGAACTATTTAAAACCGTAAAAATATGGTATAGGCGTTTGGAAAATTTCAACCCCTATTTTGAACCCCTTAGAGATGACTCACAGTAGGTAACGTCGAGCTTCGAGGACCAACTAGACCCCGAACGGAACCTATAACCCGAATTTCATCAATTTTGTTTCATGGTAACTAAGAAAAGTGGCCCGTACGGCGTACGGCGGACAGACAGAAAATATTTTTATTGCAGTTTTGGATTCTACATACATTACCTTGAAACGTAAACCATCAAATTTTGAGGGGGGTAAGAATTTTTTTTTCATGCTCGATTCCAATGGTTCATTATTGAAAATAATAAACCAAAATAAACTTCTTAATTTATTTCACAAAACAAGAACGACAGACGTACGAAAACTAGTGTGATGGACGGTAGCGGCTCGTTTGAGTTAACATCAGATTCTTGATGACCGCCAACACCAAACATCGACCGTCAAACATCGATCGAAGGCCTGTCTTATACATAGACCATTGAAAACACTGGATATTATGTGTTTAAATTCGAGTCTCAATAAACTTCATCTGAACGGAGGTCTACACGCCCCTCCCTGAAAATCACTCGCGCCCCCCCCCCCCCCCAATTTGAAAACCACTGCACTAATACATATATTAGTGGAAATATACTGTTTTTCAATAATTCCGTTTTTCTTTGAAATGGCTTTCCACGATTTCTTCGCGAGTGATTCATTTCGTAGTGACATATGAGTCGACCGAAGAACTAACATACATCCCAAACATAACATATAACATAACAAATCCTGATCGATAGCCAGAGACGCTACTGTTACACAATTATTTCGAGCAATGGATTTGTAGGCCAACCTGGACCTAACCCAAACCCAACCTTGCTGTTAAATAAATTCTCCCAGTGAACCTGTCGGATTATAATAACGACAGGGCACTTGTTCTGGGAACTAACAGTTTCGCGGATTTCGAACATAAACAAACTAACAGGGACAGCCACTGTTTACATTCCTGTTAGTGCAGGACACGATGGCAGACGCTTCGTTTAAAAAGGTTTAGTAGGAAAAAAACCCCACCTTAATGTTGTTAATGTACCTTTAAACAGACCTCACGAGACGATAAGCCCCCAGATACGCCAGTCTGGGTCTGGCTCCAGAAACCGTCTGGAATTGTCCCTTGTCAAATTCATACCTGCACCTAGTTATGTGTACTCTCATCAAGTTGCACTTTCAGTGGGCGCCTAAGCCTGTGCACCTGACCTGGGATTTTCACCTTCGTTCAGAAGGCGTGAAAACATGCCATCAAGTGAAGGTTTTTGTGTTCGCGTTTAAATGGACGTATTTTAGCCGTTTTATGGCTCAAATAAACCACTTGACAAGTAGGTAATTCGGAACACAACATTATAAATACAGAACTTGTAGGAAAACTACAAGAGGGCTCATAAGTCCACTACAGGTCATGTTGAGCCGATACGAGATATCGAGGCCGTACAGGCGATTTGGAAAATTACTTATTCAAAATAAAATGTATCAAAACGCTACAAATTATTACACAACGGTTTATTTCTGCGCAGATCACTGTTTTCTGTGGTCAATACCTACTCTCGTGCTCCTCCAGGAAAGCCCTAAAGCGATTAATGGAGCCAAACGGGCAGTCACTTATTTTGCTTCCGAGTCTGCGAAGCAGCGGAAGCCTTGTGTTCACTTTCATGAGCCAAAAAATTTTTGTCTTCAGAAATCAAAATTTCCACTTGCATTTTGCGTTTCAAAGCCTACTGAACAAATTTGGTTCCGTGTCTGTCGGTCTGTGAGTCTGTGAGTCTGTGAGTCTGTCCGCATTTCCTTGTTACAGCCATAACTTCCACGATTTTGAATTGATTCAGCTCAAATTTTGAGGGATGGTGCGGATAAGGCCCCTTGAGGTCCCATACAAATTTCAACATGATTGATCCAGCGGTACGCCCTGCGCATGCGCTAACGTTAAATTCAACAAACACGCATAACTTTCACAATTTTGATTCAATTTCGCTCAAATTTTCAAGGGTTGTTTGGACAAGGCCTAGTGAGTTCCAGTATGAATTTCAGCATGATCGGACCCTCGGTGCGCTCTGCGCATGCGCTGGCGTGAAATAGATTCAATTTCCTTGTTACAGCCGTAGTAACCAAAGATTTCACCCAATTTCAATGTAATTCTCAGGGATTAAGCGGGTAGGGCCCATTGAGGTCCCATATAAATTTCAACATGATGGAGCCAGCGGTTCGCCCTGCGCATGCGCTCTGTCTGTCTGTCTGTCTGTCTTCCCACGGCCTAACGGCTCGACGGATATCGACCAAATTTGGCACGAATATCCAGTAGGCTCCCAAGTTGTGCAACGTCGCATTTTTAATTCCCTGACCATAGCGGAACTATGGTCGACCATGGTCAACTTCGTTAATTGAAATGGTAACCCCTATTTTTTATCGCGTATTCGTAATCTACGTGAAATTCTATCTACGATCGACCCTTCGGACTACCCCCGCGGTCGACCTTAGCGCGTCCATGGGCCCCTCCATGGTCGAATCCCGAATTGCTCAACGGATATCGACCAAATTTGGCACCAATATCCGGTAGCCTCCCAAGTTGAACGTAGGCGCATTTTTAATTCCCTGACCATAGCGGAAATATGGTCGACCATGGTCAACTCCTGAATGGCTTGACGGATTTTGATAAAATTGGGCACAAATACCCGGTAGGGTATGGGATTTTTCCGTCGTTTGTTGGTTCCACGATACTGCGTACAGCGAATCTCGGATAGCGAGCGAAACGAGCGGTCAGGCTAGTTATGTATAATGGTCGTAATGTATTATGGAAGTCATGTTATGTATAATATGTATATTTCATGTAATGTTATGTAATGTTATGTTATGTAATGCAATGTTATGTAATATGTATATTTAACGTTATGTAATGTTATGTAATGTAATGTAATGTGATGTAATGTTATGTTATTTTGCTTCCGAGTCTGTTCTATTTTATAATGGGTCACTCTGATTGTGACGAGGAAGCTCCTGTGCCATCACCTTGGCAGTGTATTTGTTGTTGTTATTCATAACGCATAAGCATAACGTTGTTCAAACTGAAAAAAGTACCTATCAAATGAATTCAAAATAACCAACGTTCTTCAAATGAAATAATTATCTTCGAACAACCAACTCGATTTCATACAGGCATCCGTCATCATAACAATTGGCCCTAACAGTGATATCTGGGCCGGATTTGCAGTTTCATTCATGATCGTGTTGACGAAGCTTTTCGGTGCAAACGAACTGGACGTAATTCTGATTATTCTCCGGGTGGTCTCAAAAAAATTTCAAATTCGAGATCAATTTAAGAACGTAAGAAAAGTTTTCAACTTTCAATAGAATATCACGGGGAATGTAAACCCACATTTTTCACCCCTGAGAGATGTAACACCGAGCTTCGCGGACCAACTAGACCCAAAATGGGACCTAAAATCAAATTTAATCAATTTTGGTTCATGGTAACTAAGACAAGTGCGAAGTACGGCGGACTGGAATTTTTTTTTATTCCATCTTCGGATTCTACATTCCATCAAAATTTGATGGTTTCCATTTCAAATTTTGAGGGGGGGTATTTTTTATTATTTTTTTTACACTTTTTTATATGCTTGGTTCTAAAGGTTCATTAAGAATTGAAAACAATAAACCAAAAGGATTCGCCAAGATATATTCACCTTATTATATTTAAGTAGCATAATAAAACAGTCCTCCAAGAATGTCCAAGAAATGAGACTGTTGTAATACTTTGGACTATAGAAGCAGGTGCAGGTATTGTTTCTCAATTTGGGTTCATTATGATACGCAAATCATTAACATATAGGGGCGCACCTACCCAAATAATGAAACAACTGAAGGTTAAACACGAAATTTGATGGTATGGTTTATAATTATATAGAATATTCTAACCCAGTCATAACAAGACGATGTACGGGAATAAAAATCCGTTTTTATACGACGTCTACTCCTGATTACAACAAGCCCTGAAGTCCCATATTGTGTCTGAATAAATTGAACTAATGTATTCAATGGGTTAGTCAATAATTATGGATACACAAGGAAATAATAGTATTCAAATTACATCGGTAGCTCTCCACATACCACGCATATAGAATACAAGATGAGAATATGATTGGTTCAACGTACTTATCATACATCTGAACTAGTTAGTAGAGTCACGTAAAGTAGTTGGCAATCGTTGCCTGAATGCCAAATCAGTTTCAAAAACTGAATCCTTTCCTCAACCTCGAACAACCTCCCAAAAAAAAAACGGGACTAGAACGAAAATTTCCTATCTTTCGATCAACGGATCTCGACTATTCAAAGAACCAAGTTTCGGGCAACAGATAACATTGTTCTGGTGGTCCAAATCCAGCGTCAGAACGGCGAAGAACACTTAGTTTCCTAAGGCAAGATTAAGTGCCTGAAAAGATAGGCTAAACTTGATAAAAGATATCTACGATTCCCTTGTTTTAGATGCCGTCCCCATGACCCAATTTTACGTTTGTTGTGGCCGGAAGGAACGATCTGAACCTGCAGTCCCGCAGATTTTCCGGTCTTTGCCTCTGCGTCGGAAACAACCTTTCGTGGAACATGGAAAGTAAATTAGGAGTTTTCTTGGTGAAGATTCTCTTTCGCCCTCGATAATTCCAAGATTTAGTCAGTAAAAAAAATTGTTCTGTACAAAAAACAAACCCGACTTCAAAAGTAGCGGTATAAAACTAAAAACGCTGCAAATCCCTGCACAACGGTTTATTATTTTGTACGGAATACCCTTCTGTTACAGATCGCAGCTCTCTGTATAGATAACCCGTCTATATAATATAATATGAACTACTCTACTACATATATGTATATGTCTATGTGGATCGCAGACCCTCTGTAGGTTAGTACCTAACACCGTACTCGTTACTAGGTACTTACCTAAATCACGAGTTAAATGTTGCTAAAATAATACAGCCGATGACAAACAGTAGGTAACTAAAATGGCAAAAAGAAACGCAAATAATGAAGATCTGAAGGAAAATTGTTGATTTGGAGAGAAATAGATGCCCCTTCTGCGTAGATCACTGTTTTCTGTGATCAATACCTACCTTCGAGGTCAAGTATAACGAACCGTTGTGTAATAACTTGTCCATCAATAATACTTCAACGGTTGGTCAAGTTGCAAAAGTAGGTACTGATCAACGAAATCCAGCCCCTTCTTGGTAGATGAACCGCTGTGTAATAATTTACCGTTGTGTAACAATTTACCGTTATGTAATAATTTACCGTTGTGTAATAATCTGCCGTTGTGTAATAATTTACCATTGTGTAATAATTTACCCATCAACAATACTTCAACGTTTGTTCAAGTTTCACAAGTACCTACCAACAAAATCCGATAGTCCATCACTTATCTAATGAAATAATATCGCAGAACAACCAACTCGACTTCATACAGCCATCCTTGATTATAATCAGGTGCTCCCTAGTGATGATATCCCGGCCGGATTTATACCGTTTGATTCACGATCGTGTTGAAAGCTTTTTGGTGCACATGAACGGCTGGTCGTACAATGCTCCGGGTGGTCTCAAAAAATTGTTTAGCTCAAGACAAATTTAATAACGTAAAAAAACCCATACCCTTCTATTGAAAGTTTCCGAGCTACGGTGTTCCGATAAATTTAACCCCTATTTTGAACCCTTTAAGATGACTGACAGTAACGCCGAGCTTCGAGGACCAACTAGACCCCGAACGGGACCTACAAACCAAATTTCATTAATTTTTTTTCATGCTCGATTCAAAAGGTTCATTAGTTATTGAAAATAATAATCCAAAAAATAAAACCGTAAAAATTAAAGAATGATGTATACTAACTTAGATAATTTTTTACATTTTTACAGTACCTACATATTACTGAATCACTTATATCTTTGTCATTTCTGAAGACGCGATACCTGGATCGCATCAGACCTCCCCCTTACGTATTTGTAGTACGCACCTATACTTCACGTATGTTTAGTATGTTTGTAGGATTTGTAGTAGATACACTTAACGAGTAGAAAAGACAATCTGTAGGCCTACAGTAAACATAAGCTAAATACTCGTATTTTATAGAGTACAATTCAGAACATACAGTAGCGGGCCGGACAGTCCGTGACGAAAGTTCCAAGGCCATTGCGTACACTATTTATTTTATTTTTCGATTCAGTTAAACCCAACGGGTTTAAGATAATCGAGAAGTACGTAAATTGATTATCCAGGTATTCATTTCTGTACCTCAACAGCATTTTTGAGCAAACAGTCTTTAGAATCCTTTGGGTTTCGGGCGAACAGTCAAAAGAGTGAGCAAAAACGTAATTGGAACACAGCGGACTTGGAGCCTTCCACCTTGGCCGCTCACGTTGGAAAGAAGGGAAAAATGTTAGACATTTTATACAATTTCGATCATACATCTCTCTGTCTTGGTAACAGGTGATTGCTAGGGAGTTTCGTAACAGCTACTAAATTATACCAAGTAGTATTTAAGTGCACAGCTCTCGATGGCCTGATGTCTCTATGTTCGATGGCCTAACATAGAAAGCACCGATTCCCAGTACTCTTGCTAATGGTGACCTGTTGGACCTCCAGAAAGTACTTCTACTACTAGCGGAACTACCTACCCCTTTGAATTTAATACTAATAATGAGAGGGCGATCGCGGTTTTCCATTTTCAGTGAAGGCGGAATTGATTTCGTGTCGCCAGGAGCAGCTCGTCCGCCCGTGACGGGTCTTTTATGAAGGAAGAAGAAACAGAAACCTGTCACCGTCACCAGACCGTTTTCTTTCTTTGACCTCGGACGAGAAGTGGAGAAAATGGAGTAGAACGGGAGTCTCCCTTTTTCATACCTTCCTATCAATCTCGAGGAATCCAGTGACATGGTTCCAGTGGTAACTCACTGTCTCCGCACTCAATACCAAACACTCGAGGAAACTCGATGTAAAAGAACGCACGGGAATCTCGGTGAAGCAACGACCACACTTCCCCCGGAGGAAATTTGGTTAGTCCGCTTCCGAGTCCACACCACCACACAAACTACAATCAATCAATTTGTGGGATTGCTGTGGGGAATAGTAGACTGTGTCTGTTGTGATGTGCGGTTTAAAGCTAGGTTCACATGGAGACGCAATTCCGGACGGCAATCCGGCACGGCAACGCATTTGCCGGAATTTTTGCCGCAGAGGCGTTCACATGGCAGCGGAATCATAACAAAACGCAATCGCAAAAATATCTGGAAAATATACAACGGAAAATATCTGGAGATTTTGATGTAGTATCCAAGGCACTGCGTTGCAATAATCCATTTTGCGTTGGCCAGATGAATTGCAGAACGCATAGCCGTGCCGGACTGCCGTCCGGAATTGCGTCTCCATGCGAACCTAGCTTTAGTCCAAGGTCCTCAACCATTTTTGCATAGCCTATGTACTCACCGCCTCTTCTTATGACTTGGGGTTATTCCATCATTAGCAGGCATTTTTTTCAACGGTATAGTTCCAAATTCATCGCAGCTCTGTTTCGATAATTATCACAGCGTCCACAAATCGGCCTCCATTCACACATCACACCAACATAAACATTCAGTTAATAATTTACACGCACCAACCATCCAAGTGCCATCACGCTTAAGCTAGGTTCACATGGGGACGCAATTCCGGACGGCAGTCCGGCACGGCTATGCGTTCTGCAATTCTATTGGCCAACGCAAAATGGATTATTGCAACGCAATGTCTTGGATACTATATAAAAAACTCCAGATATTTTCTGCTGTCGGATCCGTTGCCGGATCTGCGCGGAGGTTACTGCGCACACACCTCTCTTGTTTGGTTGTTCAGCCATATTGAAATTCGACATTCATGTGGTTGATATTGCGGTTTCGAGTTCGAGCAATTGTTTGTTTTTTGCGATTGCATTTTGTTATGACTCCGCTGCCATGTGAACGCCTCTGCGGCAAAAATTCCGGCAAATGCGTTGCCGTGCCGGATTGCCGTCCGGAATTGCGTCTCCATGTGAACCTAGCTCAAGAGGACTAAAAAAACGAAAGAAACCTAGAAAGACGCTCAAGACCAAGAAAGGCACTTAAAACCAAAACCAAAGACATGAATGGATCCCCTCTGCCTACGATATCCCTGTAGAAACCGGCACCTCCAGATGGGCCATCCTGGACATGTGTAGTGCAACATGACCAACGCCGGAGGGGGCTGTTGCAGGGTTGACCTGCTGTTCAAAGCAATGTTATCACCAATGAAAGCAGAGTACAGCCATCAACTACTGTCGTGGGCCTAAAGAGGCCTGGATACAATCAACCACACGAAGAGCACAGCACGTTGGTGCAGGTCGAGGCCACAGACGCTCATGTAGTCTAAAAAACTCTGCCAAGTTGAATGGTACAGAGTTTCTTCGTATCGATAACATGATCAGTTAAATTTATGATGAACAATCAATTCAGTACTGATTAGGGTGGATTCAAGAATTCTACTTATAATCTGATTTGTTCCTTAAAAAAATCCCTAAGGAAAATTTGTGAATAAATTGATTGATTGGTTGACTGATTTGTCGATCTGCACGAAGCAATGTGTCGTTTGTAGAAAATGTCCTGAAAATTTCATCAAAATCGGGCCATAAGTTTGTGATAAATTGAGTAAATCAGATTTCGCATTTGTGCATGTGCATTGGCTATAGCAATGATCCGATCGTTGTATAATCCACAGGGAGGAGGCCATCTGGGAGCTACACCCCAACTACCCATCCAATTTTGGCATAATCGGGCTATCAATTCGAGGGATATTGGGTACCTCGGATTTCCCATATTTGCGCATGCCCAGTGGCCATACAGATTATTCGATCGTTCTGATTCATAGGGGACCAAACTGGAGCCCAACTCGGGTGAATTCTAGTAAAATCGGATTTGAATTTACGAAGTTATGCGTGTGACACGGATTGGCGGATACTTGCTTCAATCAATCAATCAATTGAAAGTTCCCTTGTGGGGGGTTAAAGAAGCTCCAAAACGTGAAACGCGAGTGGAAATTTGGATTTTGGAAACAAAAAGAAGATTCCACTAACTTGGTAGACTGAAGCAAAAAAGATTTCAAACTCATTTGACGTTTGCCCTTCACCACCTTCACCACGTACAACATTCCTCCGCACATCGCAACAGGCACACAAACAAGTCTATTTTATTCCCCACAGCAATCCCAAATGTAACTTTGTGAATAAATCTGACTGACTGATTCGACGTTTCTGATAAAGCTTATTATTGACCAGTCTGTGGACTTTAGTGGGCACACCCTCCGAATTTCAGCTCGTTTGGCTAGTTTGAGGTACCCAGAACACGCAGCCAAAATGTGATACATCGTTGTGG
This sequence comes from Leptopterna dolabrata, assembly GCA_954871275.1. Lineage (NCBI taxonomy): Eukaryota > Metazoa > Arthropoda > Insecta > Hemiptera > Miridae > Leptopterna > Leptopterna dolabrata. Next base: position 31,604,063 of record OX940986.1, on the reverse strand, counting down.
AACCATTTTTAGCTTAGCCGACGAACCTACCTTAATATACTCAAAAATGTAAAAGTCTTAACACCATCAATCAATCAATCAATTTATTCACAAAGTTTCCTTTAGGGTTTGTTGTGGGGAATTATAGCCTTGTTTGTGTGTCTGTTGTGTGTTAAAAAATCATGACTTTTTTAAAATAACAAAATGGGATTACTATACCTTAAAATTGGAAACAAACGATTGAGTACCCAGGGCCTACGCTTCATTCTATGATAATCAGCGCGATTCCTCCAGGACCTCCTTTGAGCTGAGAAGTCCTCCCCAACTGCAAAAACGAATGGAATTATTAGTCAAGGTTCCATCAAAATTCAATCACTCGATCAAAAATTTATTCACGAATTCCCCCTTAGGGATTGTTGTGGGGAATAATAACTTGTTTGAATTAAATCACTAGGTACGTAACGATGATGTACTGCTCCGCAGACAGCACTTTGCCCTTCAACACCTCCACCAGTTACAACACTCCTCTGCACATCACAACAGGCACACAAAAAAGGCGATTATTCCCCACAACAATCCCTAAGGGCCGGTTTCACCAACGCGGATTATCCAGAGTTCAATCTCGGCTGAGGTTTAAGCCATCGATTCTGAGAAAAGACAGTTTCACGAACGCCTAATCTAGGAATAAGTCGCGGCAACGGCGCATTAAGTTAATACCTCGTTTCAGGTGGTTTAAACCTCTGATCTACGGTTGATCTCCGATTCTCCTCCAGGCCATCGCCATCTTGAAATCTATTTTATCAGTGTTTTTCATACTTCTCAACTTGCATCAACATTATTTAGTGCGATGAATCGTTACATTGAAGTGTTTGAGTCATCCTTGGATGAATATTTCAATGAACTTGTGGAAGTGGCCGTGCGCAGACGGCGATAATTCGCGAAAGGGTCGAGCATTTCCACAAGTGGGATGACGGCGATTTTTTCGCGAGGTTCCGCCTTCCCAAGGAAGGGATGAGCTTAGTGCTCGATGCAAGAGAAAGCCTTCTAGTTCTCGAAACAGAAATGTGAGTGCAACCAAAAAAATGTGTAATAAATATAATTTTACACCAAACCAGGTAGGCAACAACGTCGGACACATCATTATTTATTTAGTAGGTAAACAAACCTTGATTGTACGTGGTAGGTACTCGCAGACTGCGCTAATAAGTACATGTATAACTTCTTCTGCATACAGCGAATTATTGTAAAAAAGTAGATACCTTTTATAAAAGAGCCTAGGTAGGCTATCTATAATTTATTACAAGAGCTGTCTCGAAAGATGTAAGATGATCTTTTTTAGTAAAGACAGAGTGGAGTCGAGCAGAAGTTCTCAGAATGAGAATGACAGAGGCATAAGTGAGAAAAAATCGCGACACTTCCGCACCTGGCTACTATTATGCAGTTTAATGTCTCCACAACAGAGGATGGCGGACAAAATTTAAGTATCCATAGAAGAAATATCACAAATCCACCACTCATGGATGAGCATCTCTCCTCCATGAGTGCTGGATCTGTGATATTTCTTCTATGGATACTTACGTTTTGTCAGCCATCCACTGATGTGGAGACATTAAACTGTATAATAGTAGCCAGTTGCGGAAGTTTTGCGATTTTTCTCACTTATGCCGTTTTGCCTCTGCATCCAAAGGAGGACAAAGAAACTGAGAACCACCACCACCGCCTCTGTCATTCTGAGAACTTTTACTCGACATTACCATACTACAAAAGATCATCCTACATCTTTCGAGACAGCTCTTGTAATAAATTATAGATAGCCTACCTAGGCTCTTTTATAAAAGGTATCTACTTTTTTACAATAATTCGCAGTATGCAGAAGAAGTTATACATGTACTTATTAGCGCAGTCTGCAAGTACCTACCACGTACTATGAAGGTTTGTTTACCTACTCGAAGAAATAAATAATGATGGGTCCGACGTTGTTGCCTACCTGGTTTGGTGTAAAATTATATTTATTAGGTACACATTTTTGGTTGGACTCACCATTCTCTTTCGAAAACTAGGCTTTCTATTGCATCGAACACGAAGCTCATCCCTTCCTTGGGAAGGCGGAACCTCGCGAAAAAACGCTGCAAAGTCCTTGTCACATGGGGTTTATTATTCTACAGAAATGTTGGCTGTACCTACGTTTATTGTTTGTTTCATGTGAAATAATTGAAATAGCTATTTCTGATGGTTTCCACCAATTTTGGCCCCCAAAACACAAATTAGGTAGGTACGATCTTTTTTTTTTTTCAAATTATCCATGATCATTGGTAGTGCCACTTAATCGTCTTGATCTACGTGTTGAAACTTTTCCTAGTGCTATTCTACAAATTGATGGTGATTTCAGACGATTTCGCAGGTTTTTGCCTCATAAAAGATCAATTTTGGGAGCTGAACATCTGGTACAACCTCAATTTTCCACTCCTTGGCCAAAATCGACCTCATATTCGATCTTCTCGTCCCCAAAAACATGGAAAACGATACCTCAAAAGCTCATGTTACCAACATGTTGCTAAAACGCAAAAAGTACCTATTTTTACACACATTTTCACTCACAACACCCCTGGGTATATTCCGATCGGGCTGAAAAGTTTCGGGACACAACTAGGGCCCAAATGGAGCATGTGTGCGAAAGAACGACTTTTTTAGACCGAAAATGAAGCCTGTACACGTGATACGGCGGACGGCGTACGGCGTACGGCAGACGGCGGACGGACATTGCATTTTTTGAATCTACGCACCTTGAAACGGAAAAGAAAAAAGTTTGAGGGGGTGTTATAAAAATTTTTTGCTGAGCGATTACATAGGTGTATTATTCACAGAATAATAAACCAAAATCGCCGTCATCCCACTTGCGGAAATGCTCGACCCTTTCGCGAATTATTGCCGTCTGGGCATGGCCACTTCCAGAAGTTCATTGAAATATTCATCCAAGGATGACTCAAACACTTCATTGAAACGATTCATTGCACTAAATGTTGATGCAAGTTGATAAGTATGAAAAACACTCACAGATAAAATAGATTTCAAAATGGCGATGGCCTGGCGGAGAATCGGAGATCAACCGTAGATCAGAGGTTTAAACCACCTGAAACGAGGTATTAACTTAATGCGCCGCTGGCGCGAGTTATTCCTAGATTAGGCGTTCGTGAAACTGTCTTTTCTCAGAATCGATGGCTTAAACCTCAGCCGAGATTGAACTCTGGATAATCCGCGTTGGCCGCCCTTAGGGCCGGTTTCACCAACGCGGATTATCCAGAGTTCAATCTCGGCTGAGGTTTAAGCCATCGATTCTGAGAAAAGACAGTTTCACAAACGCCTAATCTAGGAATAAGTCGCGGCAACGGCGCATTAAGTTAATACCTCGTTTCAGGTGGTTTAAACCTGAAATTATCGCCATCTTGAAATCTATTTTATCAGTGTTTTTCATACTGTTTGCATCAACATTTAGTCCGATGAATCGTTTCACTGAAGTGAGAGTCATCCTTGGATGAATATTTCAATGAACTTGTGGAAGTGGCCGTGCGCAGACGGCGATAATTCGCGAAAGGGTCGAGCATTTCCACAAGTGGGATGACGGCGATTTTTTCGCGAGGTTCCGCCTTCCCAAGGAAGGGATGAGCTTAGTGCTCGATGCAATAGAAGTCCTAGTTTTCGAAACAGAATGGTGAGTCCAACCAAAAATGTGTAATAAAAATATAATTTTACAACAAACCAGGTAGGCAACAACGTCGGACCCATCATTATTTATTTCTTCGAGTAGGTAAACAAACCTTCATAGTACGCGGTAAGTACTCGCAGACTGCGCTAATAAGTACATGTATAACTTCTTCTGCATACAGCGAACTATTGTAAAAAAGTAGATACCTTTGATAAAAGAGCCTAGGTAGGCTATCTATAATTTATTACAAGAGCTGTCTCGAGTGGAAGTTCTCATGACAGAGCCATAAGAGAGAAAAAAATCGGGAACGCGAAACTATCGCACTGGTTACTATTATACAGTTTAAATGTCTCCACAACAGTGGATGGCGGACGAAACTTAAGTATCCATAGAAGAAATATCATAGATCCACCACTCATGGATGAGCATCTCTCCTCCATGTCATCTGTAATACGGGATTTGTGTTTCTGGGGATAGCAATGCTGATGCAAACTGAACAATCTCGGCTTAAACCCAAGTTCGGCTAAACCGCGGATCAAAAACGTTGGTGAAACTGTCGAAGCTCTGAACCACAGATCAAATTTGAATCCACTTTTTATTGATACCAGGTTTAAGCTGCATTGGTGAAACCGGCCCTATGGGAAACTTTGGTGAATAAACTGATTGATTGATTGATGATGTATTTGTAAGGTGATATTTTTTAATAGGTTATATGAGACCCGTCACGTCGACACCCCAACTCCACGATTGTCCTAGAGGTAAAATGGCGAACAGTGATTTGATTAATAATAATTATATTAATTTATTGATACTATTATTATACAGTACCTAATGGCTGGTTTAACTGTGATGAAAATAACGAATTCCAGGATTAGGGGGCGGCAATCATTACGGGATGCAATCGCCCCTGATAGTGATTAAATTATCAGTTGTATGTACCTAAAATCAAATTTTGTTGACGAAACAGTATAATATTGTGTCAAAGTGTCAAATTATATTATGTACATCATAATAATATTATTCTATACGGGTTGTGGGCCCTCAAAACTACCTTTAATTATCTGTGAATAAACTGCTTTGATTTGTTATATTATAAGGGTGGTTTTTGAAATTATTCTAGATTTAGAGGAACAGCAGCCGCCAATAAATGCGAATCCGAACAGCTAGAGCAAGGCACAGGGCTATGATATTCATAGCCAACCGAAACATGGCCAAATATTGCCATTCATATTGGCGAATATCCTGCATCATCCCATGCGGAGGATGTTAAATAATTGGACTAGCCAGATTTTCACCAATAAACATTGATAAACATTGGCAAACACATCAACGATACGGACAATAAAAGTTGATGCTGAAGGTGAAAATTATACGTTGTGCTTTAAATGCCGTAATTATATTCCTATATAAAATCAATCAATGGTTTTATTAACAAAGTTCATATATTATTTACGAGTAAATATATTTTTTGAATAATTAGACTAGCCATACTTCCACCAATAAACATTGGCGAAACATTATCGATACGGACAATAGCATTTAATGCTGAAGAACTAATAAGCCCAATTCTGAGCTGGTGACATTCGACTCTCCCGAGCGCACTTGTCGTATAACCCACAAAAAGGTGGGAAATGACTTTCAACATGGATATGTTTTTGCCCTGGGGGGTCATTCTAAAATTTGCGACCGAAAAAAATGCAACGCTGCAACCGATAAACAATTTGGAGATGTGCGTGTGTAGTTACCGACAATACCCAGCGAAACAATAATGAAATGAGCACAAACCATTTTATTGAACGAATTGGAAGGTAGCGATTGGAAGGTAGCACCTAAAAATGTGCCTTCTAATAATGAAATCAATCAATCAATGTTTTATTTACATAATATTGCCCATCAGGCGACTATGGTGCAAGCGTGTAAGGTGTTTCAATTGGGTGTGTGTGCGTGATGGTGTAGAAGAGGAGCTGGTCAAGTGGCGTCCACTTCTGAATCTTCTCGGACGTCGTTGTTCCGGACGTCGTTGTTCCGCAGCGCTCTTCTCTTGAGGCGTTTTCTTTCATATGGCGCTGGTCCCGCGATCTCCTCCACTTCCGGGTTGCCGTGTCCTGATGCTCTTGTCCGCAAGGCGCTGTACGCTGCAAAAATACGGTCTTGCACCGATTCTAATTTAAGATCGCGGTGCAACGTCTCATTACGGACAAACCAAGGTGCACCGCAGACCTGGCGCAGGATTTTGTTTTGCATAGTCTGAATCTTTTGAATAGAGCTCACGCATGCAGAACCCCACACTTCACATCCATATGTCCACACGGGCTTAATCATGAGAGCGTACAGGAGCCTCTTGTTGCTTAGATCCAGCTTTGCTTTGGGGTTGATCATTGGCCATAGCTGGTAGACGCGTCGCTTCATCTCATTCACAGTGCGACGGATGTGGGGTCTCCACGTGAGTCTCCTATCAAGGATCAAACCCAAGTAGCGCACCTCAGACCTATGGGGGATAACGTCGCCTGCTAGACGGATGTTAGAGACTGACCCTCGTCTTAAGGTGAACGTTGCAAGAGATGACTTTGAGGGGTTAACCCTCACTTTCCATCTGTTACTCCATTGGTCTACTTCATTGAGGTGCGTTTGCAGGTGATTCTCAACTTCTGTTAGTGAATGTCAGTTAGAATGTCGTCCACTGAACGCTCAAGACGTCTGCGTCAGCGTCGACGAGAAGAACAGGAGCGCGAGGAATTTAATCAATTCAAAAATTTATATCATTTTTCCACTTCATGGAAAAACATTGAAAAGTGGATGTGAAAATACAGCCCCCAAAAACATATCCATGATTTTTGGCAATACTGCGTACTAAAGAGTTTTGTGTGCATCAATTATTATCTTATTTATTTATTCGTCATTTGTTGCAGGGGTGGATGTTGTCATGACTGTGTGTAACTTGTTGTTCTTGATTGCTGTGCGTGTTTGTGTGGTGTATGTGCTGAAGATGTTGTTGGTGGGGTTGGCTTGATGGTTCGTCCCTCTTCAGTCGGTGTTGACTCTTGGAGGTGGGTGCAGGGGACCAATGACGTCCTTCAAAGGGGCGCGTTGTCCCTCAGGACTCTTCTCTGTAACCTACGACCATCGTAGGGAGCTGGTCCAGCTATGGATGCCACTTCTGGATTGGAGTGCTCTGCGGCGCGAGTCCTCAGCGTGGCGTAGCGGCTCCTTATCACCTCCTCCACAGTCTCCTGCCGGAGGTCCAAGTGGAGCGTATCGTTTCTCACAAACCAGGGAGCATTGGTCATGATGCGTAGTGCCTTGTTTTGCTCGACCTGGACTCGTGCTACTGTGGTCCTACATGCGGAGAGGAGTGTCTCGCCCAAGATCCGCTGTGGACTGGTGGCGCTGCAGTTGGCTGGTGAGCGTACTACTCTCCTCCCCGCGCTCATTTTTGTTATCAGTAGTGGGAAGGTCAGTGGTTTGGTTGTCAGTTCATGTGAAAAATAGGATGTTTTTGCAGCTATTTTACGATTTTCTGTGGTCGACGGGTGATTATGGCGACCATATTGTTTTTCTGTATCATCACAAGTTGAAGCAAAATCTCGTATTCATATTTCACGTAGGTGTGGTAAATGGTGGTGTGGTACAAGTATGTTATAGCCCCGCCAATATCGATTGTATCGATTATCTCAAATACATCGATCCTTGTGGTATCGATGACGTGTATCAGGCAAGACGGTGGGTGTACAAGAAGTTTAGTTACCATTCCGCCGCTCGCATTGTCAAGCGATCTGGATGCTCGCTAGCGCTCGCATCTCAAAAAAGGTAAACAATCCCAGAAACTATCCCGTGAATGAGCAGGTTGTTTGGGACTTCTGAATAGATACTGATAACAAAAATGAGCGCGGGGAGGAGAGTAGTACGCTCACCAGCCAACTGCAGCGCCACCAGTCCACAGGGGATCTTGGGCGAGACACTCCTCATGCGGAGCCCCAAACTTCACAGCCATATGTCCACACTGGCTTTATCAGTGTGTTGTAAAGAAGGACTTTGTTCCTCAGGCTCAGTTTGGAGCTGCGAGACATCATTGGCCACAATGAGTGCATTCGACGCTTGACCTCTTGCACAACCCGGGTCACATGGGGTCCAGCACAACACCCAGGTACTTGACTGCTGACACCTGTGGGATCAGACTACCATTAAGGCGGACTGCTGGCATAGAGTCTCTTCTGAGGGTGAATGTACCTAGGGAGGACTTGGTAGGGTTAATCTTAACCTTCCACAAGCTACTCCACTCCTCAGTTTTGGTCAAGTACTGCTGGATGCTGTGCTGGGCGTCGCCTGGTGTGTCACCTGCAGCTAAGATCCCCGTGTCGTCTGCAAACTGGGCCACCATCAATTAATTTGATAATCAAATTAATTGATTATCAATCAATTGATTGATTATCAATCAATTGATTGATTATCAATCAATCAATCAGTTTATTCACAGATTTCCCTTAGCGTTTGTTGTGAGGAATAATAGACTTGTTTGCGCGTACGTGGTGACGTGCGGAGGAGTGTTGCAAACGGCTTACCAAATCCAGAATTTACGACAATTTAAATGAGTGAAGAAGATTATTTTGTCCTAACAAACGAGGAAACTACTTGGAACTGTTGGTTACTACTTGAATAATTTTCTTTTGCAAGTAAATTTGTCGTACTTAACCAACATAATATTGTACTATTTCACCCTCTGAAGAGGCATCCGACAAATCAATCAATCCATCAATATATTCACGGTTTCCCTTACGGACTTCCAATAAATGTAACGAACTTCAACTGCATTAACTACTAACGTTGCGGATTACGACAAATGCTCGTTTTTAAGTGCCTACATAATACGCGCGTTTTGGTAAGCTATTTCCTTGATTTCACTACAAACCAGCCGATTCGGCATATGCCTTAACAGAGAAGGCAAACAGTCCTACGCTACCTATGGGCGCCATCTGAATGGAATCCAATGATAAGAAACGCCCGGAAAAACCCTCAACCGTACGACAATGTCAAACTATCACACGCTAATTTCCTCGATGTCGCCACATTATTCCACAATTCGACACCACGCTTCACGCAAATGAAGGCCACTGAAGATGGGATAAGGGGACAGAATAATCACTCGGATTGAAGTACTAGAAATGAATACTCAGCTGATTTAACCCTTTCAACGTGATAATCAAGCTTCAGTGCACTGCCTAATCGGGAATGATTATTTTAGTGTTCAAATGGTTAGTGAAACAAAAATCACCTCGATTGCACTGAAATTTATAATTTGGAACGGTCTCTCACCATGAACGAAAATTTACCTTTTACTAACGTCTGTTGCTGGGACACAGGTCCCGCAGATTAGGTAGGTAGTCATATAAAAGTGGGACATGTATTTTTCAGCGCTTTTGAGGTGGGACTCAACTGTGAACTCTCCCACAGTCATTTCCTACCTACCGTGTCAGAAGAAGCATGATGAATTCATACCCATTCTTCCGCAATAAGGATTGTAGTATTCGACAGGCATAAACGATTGGAAAATGGGACATAATACTCCCAGCAGGTTTGTGAGTGCCCCACAGTCACTTTGATTTTTAATTTTCATTCACCGTACCCTAAGGGAACCTTTGTGAATAAATTGATTGATTGATTGAATTATACACAACCATTCTTCCGCAATAAGGATTGTAGTATTCCACAGACCCTAAACCGATTGGAAAATTGAAGCAGTAGGTAATTCAGTTTCCGGGACATAATGCGCCCCGCAGGTATATTAGCGCAAAAACCTGATGGGGCATGTACGTCCCACCAGGGGTGAAAGGGTTAAAATAACACTGAGGGTAGGAATCGACCACAGAAAACAGTCATCTACGCAGAAGGGGAATCTATACAGGTAAATTATTACTCAACGGTTTATTATTTACGTTTTGCTTCATGGATAATAACAAATAATATTTATCATTGAATATTATTGAATCCGCGCATTTTTATCAAACTGTAATTCCCGGGCCGGCTCCAGTACTCGATTTAGGGCTTTCCCTGGGGAGCTGGAGGCTAGGTATTGACCACAGAAAACTGATCTACGCAAAAGAGGCATCTACACTAGTAAATTATTACACAACGGTTTTTAATTTTACCTTATACTTTATGAATAACAACAAATAACTAATTATTGAAGCCCTCGCATTTTTTATGAAACTGTAATTCCTGAGCCGGTTCCAGTACGCGATTTAGGGTTTATTAATAACCGAGTAAACGGAATTTTTAGAGTACCAAGTTTCATACGGCCTTCTTTTTTCTGAGTATAGTTCATCGAGGAGGACGTTCCAGATCCATGGTATGATTCATTCAAACTTCAACCTCTCAGGAATGGATTTGCCTGCTGACTTGAAACGTTTTTCTGCTGTCAAATTGGGTTTTGAATAAAATGTTTGAGTTTTTATTAATTTATTTGTTTCAAAATATCTCGCTAAAAAGGGTGTTGTGTGGGTTACGACAAGACAGTTAGTTTTTCGGCTCTCGTGTAAAATAAGGATTCGGTGGGTTGCGATACGATAGCAGGACAGGCGAAATACTCTACTGGATTCCACTGGACCATTTGGACGAGCTTCCATCCTCAGGCTCAAGATATCAGCTTGGTGTAAGGACATGTCAGCGCAATGCCTCGCGTATTTGTAGAGCTTCTGATGGCAATTTCCCTGCTGATGCATCCAATACTACGTTCACCCCTAACGGGGTCGTGGGGTTCCAAATTGGATCACGTCAAATCCGACACCCAACCGACGGGAGCCGTTGATTCTGTTACTGTTACTCCACGTAAACCTGTTACCTACTACTGTTACTCTACGTGCCTGTCTGGATAAAACTGTTACTCGATCTTAATACTTAAGGCTCGGGTTTCACTCGATTTGGTATTTCTGACTCCGGCGAGTTGCATCAGTTTATTTACAAAGTGAAAGGAGAGTCCTTAACATTCAAGATATAAGTGGGAATGAAGGATGATGCTCCACTCGACTGAATGCTCTCGCAACATAACAGGCCCACTTCTGCAACACCGTTCTAATCAGTGGGATATCTCATTTAAATTCAATCATCCATTCGGCAATATGAAAACGTACCTGGTACCGCCTTGTTACGCCCATAACTACAGTAAAACGTGGATATAAGGAATCCCAAGGGGCCAGAACTTTTTCCCCTTATATCCAGGTTTTCCTTGAATCCAGGTTTCCTTACATTCAGGTTTTATCAGTCAAAAATCCCTTATGTAGAGGTAGGTACATAATGAATTTTCAAAATTGAATTGGAAAAAAAGGAAAATTAGAAATACGTATATTTGAATGTATTTTGAAAACTAAATTTGAAAAACTTACAAATTTGTACTGCTGAAATAATCAGTCACTTTTGCTTGTTGTACGCTACCAGTTTCTAATCTTTTAATGGGTTTCTTGAGCTCCCAAATATGATCAAACGATGATGGATCACTAACGTTACACTCGAAAAACTTCAGTGCAGTGACCAATCCTGCATCAAGTGCTTCCTTCCTCGTAGGCACTGGATTGTCTTCTGCAGGATCTTCTTCATCCGAATCATCGATTGTAGCCTGGGTGCACTCAGTGATGATCTCATCCGTTCTCGTGCCCATTATCATGACGTCGCAATCAACGTCAACTTAATCATCAAATGTTGGTGAAGCAAATTTCTGCCCTTTTGCTTTGATCAAAGCTCCACTTACTGGAATGTTTTGACTTCTACACTGCTTGATCCAGTCCACAAGGCACTTTTTGATTGAACGGAATTCCGCAGGTCGGGCCCGTTTGACTTTTCCATGTCCTTCGCGACACTCAGTTTCAATTGATTCTATCTTTTAAAATTCGACACAAAATCGACTGCGAAATTTCGTACTTCCCGCACACATCTTTCCGCGGAGTTCCACTTTCGATTTCATTTATGACCGCAAGTTTCTGGGTTAAGGAGAGGAACTTTCGCTTCGGCATGTCGTTTACGAGAACACGTTTCGAGACTGCATTGTTTTCGGAAGAAGGAAGGAACTTCATATAAACAAATAAACAAGGGGAAGGGGGAACTTCCTTACATAGAGGTAGCGTCTTGGAAATTGTCATTACACAGAGGACAAAACCGGCCAGCCGAGATTCCTCACATAGAGGTAACGAAATTCCTTACAAAGAGGTTTTTGGGCCCCAAGGGGGTGGGACCGGGAATTTTATTCCTTGCATAGAGGATTTCCTTATATACAGGTCCCTTATATCCAGGTTTTACTTTACCTCAAATAATGGTCAAAATTGGCTGAAATTTAGAGGGTAGGTGCGGTCACAGATGGTCCCATACCAAAATCATTGAAAAAGTACTGTAACTTTCGCCTGCGCATGCGCAAACGTGAATTACTTGAAACGCCCACAACTACCTTAAATATCGTTGAAATGAGTTCAAACTTTGAGGGTCGACAAGGAACAATACTATGATAGTTCCACATGAATTTCACTGGAATCGTACTGTAACATTGGTCTGCGCATGCGCGAACATGAAATGTTGACGATTTCCTTGTATTATTATAACAGGTAGGTACCTAATTAAGAGATTTTGGGGACGACAACATGAAAGCAGAATGCAGCGGTTCCAATGGATCACCTAATACAGGACGATGAGGAAACAGTTAAACTTCGACAGTGATTCAGCAAACGGCGGAACCGAAGCAGTTAAAAGTAACGAGAATCTAATCGAGGGATCCATTTCAAGATCCATTGCCTCCGATCTTTCTAGGTGGAAGGAGGAGTCCCAGAAAGCAGATACCTCGAACAATCACAAGGTTGCTCGACCTTGGAGTTTTTTGGAACAGCTCAGCAGTTGTATGATTGTATCTACTGCGAAATACCTGTCATACGCAATGGGCTTGCCGAATGATATTAAGCAGTACTTGCGAGGGTCTGTTCAACCACTGGCCCGCGTGAAGGACTTGACTGATCCCTTTACCTGAATGCCGGATCGACGAACATGCTGGTGCTTGTTCGAAAGAGGAAGAAAACATCACTGATCGGGCCAATGATTCGTGAGAATTGAGTACATCGAATAATTCGAGTTTGCTCATACGCAGTGGCCAAACCAATGATCCGCTCGTTCTGAAATGCGTAGAGGATCATCACCTATGGCCCAACCCGTACGGTCCCTGAACATTTCAGTAAAATCGGATCTGATCTGCGGACACACAGACACCGAACCAAATTTGTTCAGAAAGCTCAAAAACGTGAAACGCGAGTGGAAATTTTCATTTTGGAGACGAAAAAAAAAAAAAATCTCTCAAAAGTGAAAACAAAGCTTCCGCCACCTTAGTAGACTCGGAAGCAAAATACGTCGTGGCTAACCCCCCATTAATAAGAATAAGAATAATAATATTTATTTGCACATTAGGCATTTAACTGTAGGTACAGTTATTTACAATATCGAGTGGTGGGTAGAAGAGAAACATAGTTAGCTAAATGTTGGTGCAGAATGCTCGCAAAATTTAACTAAAGACACAAAATGTATATATATTTACATATACACATATATAATAGGTATATATAATTAGAAAGAAACAAAAAGCCGAACGCAGTAGAAAAGAAAAAAAAACGTTCCACGTAGAAGGTGGAATGAGAAAGAAGGGGAAAAATTAAATAAATAAATAATTATTATTAGCCAGGTACCGCAATAAATTACCTAATAACAATAATGAATCTTAGGAATCGAACAAGAAAAACATTTCTCCCCCTACCAAGCTATCACTTCAGCCGTATGGACACGAACTTATGAGTTTCGTGTTGTGAATACGCTAATTAACTCCACATTGTACTTTCAGGTCAATGTTGTTGGACCCAGAGAAAAATTCATCTTTAGTAAAATATTGATGAACTTAATACCTACTGAGTTAGTCCCCAAACCGCACAGGACTCTCGTCCTACGGTTACGGGGTATGTTCCATTACTTATTATTTTATTTTCATCTTTTGTAAATTTTCGAGAAATAAACTTAATATTCATTCATTCATTCAGTCTCTGTAAACCCAACTACAAGGATAGAAAATAAATAAAAGTAAGTAAATAAATTTTTTAATTGAGTTAATTCAACCGGGCACATCAAACCTTTTAGAAGTTGACAACAAAGTACTGTAAACTACAGTACAATTAACTTCTCAATTGGGATCGCGAAAAAGAGTTTTCAGACGACCAGCCTAACGAACGGGCTTGTACCAAATTAATGGGCAAGTTTTTTTGCATCTCGCTCAGCGGCATGTTTGAACAATTGCTGGGAAGCTTAATATCGGATTCTCAATACAGTTTTCACTCCTCGTGGCCACTAAGTATCTAACTGCGGCAACAATTTAGTCTTGTTATGTCTTGTTGAGTACAAGTGTGTTGAAATTCTGTTCATCACCACTTATACTCTCACTATTCCACTTTGCAGATTAGATGCGTAGTTCGAGACTCTTTACAGCACTTTTCTGCTACAGTATCAATTTGTTGATTTTGTAGAATTTCTTCAATACTACCAGTGAAGTTATACCTATTTGAGGCCAAATATTTTAACGATTCAACATTCGGGCTGACAGAACCAACAAAACCGTGCTGTGAAATCGCTCGAGCTTCATTACGAGGGTTGTAATTCTCGGGGGATACCTGTTGATTATTTCAGGAAGGTGAGGCGTGTCATGCGAAATTGAACCCAACTGGAAGCACAGAAAATTAAGGCCAATGCCGCTCGCTCGCCCCGCATAGTTATCAGGCTACGACTGGAGGTAAATCTAGGATGCAACTCCTCAGCTTTTGCCCTGAGAGCAAACAAGACCCCTTGTAATACTAATAAGGGGTTGAGAAATACCAGGAAACGGACCACACGAGAATATTTTAAGTAAAAATAAATTAGAACACGCTTTACAATTAGCAGGTATCTACGATGAGAAGACAACATTTTAGCACTTAACAGCATTTTTGCGAATTTTGTTCTTCCGTCTTTTCTTGTTCAAGAAATGTTTTGGTTTTGAGTGAAGCGATGCACATGAATCAGTTATCATGTGCTCAAATGTGATCAAATATCGGAGTAAAAGAATGAAGTTTACGACCCTTGCGAGATAAAATACCTCGACCTCAGTCTAACGACGAAGAGACAGCCCCGATTTTCCATAAACCCTTGGAAATAAATTTGTAAATAACGTGGGATTTTACGTATTTTTTACTGCCCGACACGTAAAATCTCAATGAAAATAATTATAATAATTACAATAATCCTTTATTGCCCTTCGTTACAATGTATAACGTAAATAATAGACATCACATTACTTCTTGATAATAATTTTCACTTCGTATAAGGCAGTATTTACCTACATATATATGATATATAGGACTACGTTAAAAAAACCAGTCATGCAGCATGACTTAATGAGCGAATTTTCAAAGAAATATTCGAATTAATGGCTATGGTTTTGAATAAAGGAAAACTTCGGTCTAAAATTTGGTTTTCTATGTATATTCTCTTCGTATTTATTTTAATTTGTACGTTTTGTCCATCCTGATTCTACCGTTTGTTTATTACGTAATTGTACTAAGTGCTTATTTATTTGATCGCTGTGGGTAAATTCAAGGAGTTGTACTAATCGTTTGCCTCCCCCTTTTTTGCTTCGAACTCTCGTCTTCAATTAATACTTCTCACATATTTCAATCTGACCACTCTAAGGGGGTGGGGGGGGGGGGGTAAGAGTTTAAAGATTATCCTAGTTTTGGGTAATTTTTGCGCACTTTAAATGCTATAATTTAAGAACGGATTTAGATATCTAAAATCCGATTTCACTATCGTGTTCAGCGTGCAAAAACCTTTAAAATGAGGGGTCACTTGTTAGAAAATAACATTTTGGGGATTTTTGGGTAATTTTTGCGCACTTTAAATGCTCTAATTTGAGAACGGATCAAGATATCTAAAATCCGATTCCACCATCGTGTTCAGCGTGCAAAAACCTTTAAAATGAGGGGTCACTTGTTGGAAAATAACATTTTGGGGATTTTTGGGTAATTTTTGCGCACTTTAAATGCTCTAATTTGAGAACGGATCAAGATATCTAAAATCCGATTCCACCATCGTGTTCAGCGTGCAAAAACCTTTAAAATGAGGGGTCACTTGTTAGAAAATAACATTTTGGGGATTTTTGGGTAATTATTGCGCACTTTAAATGCTCTAATTTGAGAACGGATCAAGATATCTAAAATCCGATTCCACCATCGTGTTCAGCGTGCAAAAACCTTTAAAATGAGGGGTCACTTGTTGGAAAATAACATTTTGGGGATTTTTGGGTAATTTTTGCGCACTTTAAATGCGCCAAAACCCTCCTTAGAGTAGGCCAATTTCGCCCATCTTCGAACTTAGCCTTTCGATTGCCAAGATAGATTTTTTGTGCAAATTTGAGCTGTTTATCTCAATTCTATCGAGAGTTATCGTCTGGAGTGACACATATATAAATATATATATATATATATATATATATATATACATATAAAAAAGTGTTAAATTTCAGGAATCGTTTTAGAATGGTCTGAAACGGATTTCTATGAAGAAAATTTCCAAAAATTTATATTATTTAAATTTCGAAGCCATTGCAATAGCTTCATTTTCTTTGAAAATTCGCTAAAAGCATCCAGTGATGCTGTGCTCCAACGTAGAGTTGGTTCTAGCTGGTATATTTTGTTATAATTATTGTTATACCTTAAGTAATCTAATTTTAATGTATGACATCGTGCTTAGTTTATTTCACACATAATATTAGTTTATGCATTCGTAAAATAACCAAATTGTTTGTTTTTTATAAATTTATTCAATTTCCTTTTTGAACAATTTTCTGATGTCGATTTTCATTAGTTCTGATATTTTAAAGAAATCACCGTTAATATTTCATTTCCTTTGTATCGTGTGGTGTTTTGTGCGTAACAATTTCTTATTTTGGGTAGCTTGATTCTATATTGCATGTTTCTGATGTCTGGTATTTTCATAATATTAGCTCTTCTTTTCCAATTAAAATCAGAATTTTTCTTGCATATAATTGGTGTATGGTTTGGAGGCCCAATTCCCTGAACAATAATTCAGACTGTACGTCGACTGTCTCGCTGCACGTCCAAGTTAGATTTTGAGTGTTCTTTTTTGTAATTTATAGACCTTTCAATCAGGTATTTGTACGTCCCGCTCCAGATTACCACAGCATATTTCAAGACCGATTCGAATAACGTTTGATATATATTGATTTTAATAATTTTTTAGGGAAGTACTAATAGCGTAGAGCTGGTGGTGATGCTTTTGCACTCAACTACGCCCGCAGGTCACATAACATCCCGTTCTTTATTAATCTGTAGCGGAATAAAAGGCCTTATCAGAAATACAAGGGGAAACACAGTTGACCGCTCCTGACCCCACACACACGTCTTTGAGTGCGTACATAATAGCAGCAGAGGCGCGCAAAAATCAATTCGTTCATTCTTAACACTAACTACCTATCAAAATGAAATACAGTAAATACAGTAGTACAGATCTATAAATAGGATCTTGCAGAGGAAAGTGAATGCCCCTGAGTGGGTATGTACCGTACCAAAGGATGACTGGATTTCTATTGAGTACATATTCTGCCCTCGAGGAGATGAAGATGAATCCAATCAATCAGTCAAATAATCTATACACAACTTTACCACTAGGGCGATTATGGGGTGGAGGTAGAATCACGCAATTGATGCCCCCATTATTTCTGTGTATTTCGATTGTCAAACGCAATTTTGAGGTCCAATGCAATGCCGATACTGCAGCCGCAAAAACCCTGATTATTACGGATAATGATAGCACAAGGACAACTTCACGCCACGACTGCTCTATTATAGAGTTTAGAGCATTGCTTAAGGAGTTGGAATAATTACAGTTGTTTCGAACTAACAGCGATACTGCAATGAACTTGGTTATGTAATATGGTCAGGGTCAAGTAGAAACCAGATCAGCGGGTGTTAGGTTACATCTGGTTTTAGGCATCAAATTTGAATAACTACGCTGAGTATACAAATATAATTACCGCATATAATATAATAATCTGCATACAAATATGATAACCTGATAATGTGTCCGTAGACTAAGAGCCTCGTGGAGGCCCAAAAGGTACAAAATTCGTCGTTTTCTAAATTATAAATGACGAGATGTTACTGGCACCAGTGGTATCATTTCTTACCAACAGTTGTGACAGAGTGTGACAGTGGACCCTCGAGAGTCCCCCTCTATACCAGCGAGATTACCACCGGTTAAGAAGGGATATCGATTAGGCTTTCCCAAGCGACCCCGTCTTCACAGGACCAAAAACCTACTCGAGAACAGCCACACTGTCACTCTGTACCACAGGTTCCCAACCAGTGTGCCGCGGCACACTGGTGTGCCCTGAAGTCCCTGTAGGTGTGCCGCGAAATTAATATATTATACTCATTTGACCATCAGAAATTGTGGACTGTGTCAACAATGGCGCCGCTTACTGCAAGTAACAGATGATGATAACTTGAAATTTGGCTTTGAATTTCGACTTGAAATTTGGAGGGTGGAATACATCTGACAATGCTCGACAGACCAACGTTGGTGTTAGCGGTGGTTTTAGGTTTGAGGTGAGGCTTGGATAGGTGAGATTTCCATAATGAGTACAGCATTAACTCAATGAATTATGTTTTAAATTATATTTTTACAGAAAGTAAGATAGTAAAAAAATCACATAACAATACATTATGATTATACTCATTATATTATGGAGATTATTTACCCAAGTGTGCCGTGGCTGAACGAGTTTTTAATTTACTGTGCCTCAAGCTAAAAAAGGTTGGGAACCGCTTCTGTACAAATCAGAAACCCAGAAAAGGCGTACCAAATCCGTACTTCCCGTATTTCAGCGATATTACTGACACCAGTATCAACGTAAATAATTTGACTCACTGTGCTATCAAAGACTAAATTTTAATCACTCGCTTATTATCGACAGAGTTTCAGAAAGTTGCGGAAGAATTACGAGTACTTTCGTCAGGAGCTGGAGCAGCGTGACGCGGCAAGTAAACAGTTCCAAGCCCCAGCCACCGGACCAAGGACTCTCACTTGTACCCGAGGGTCGCGAATTACCGTATTACGTGTTCGAGGAGTTTTCCCCGGACTAAACGAATTGCAAAGGAAGGTTTACATAAACTGATACCCACCGTGAAAGTGGGTGCCATAAGGTGAATGAGTTCGGTGCGCCGCCAACTTGTGGACCGCCTCGCTGGCGCCTGCCCCTTGTAAAATCAACACCGTTGGAACCGTTCAGCCAACAGAGCGGGAAGAAATACCTATGATTAGCTGTTTTAATTTGTATTAAAAGCTTAATTATTGTTTACCTATCTATTTTAACGCATAGTTTGTTTTGATTTATATTTTCAATAATGAACCTTTGGAATCGAGCACTGAAAACAAAAACAAATACACTGCCAAGGACATGGCACAGAAGCTTCCTAGTGGCCTTCACAGTATGTCACCATTAAATTTCATACATAAAGATTCAAATTAATTAATGGATTAATTAACATAAAGATTCAGATTAATTAACGGAATTATTTAACTGTTATTTAATAATAAGGGTACCTAATTCGTAGTTAGTATTCACGCTTTAAGATGAAGTATTTAGTCCACGTATAGAACTGAGAACGCAAAGAGTTCCTGTCAAATTTCAACTTCCAAGAATGAACAGGAGAGAATTTAGCACAACAGCTGAGCAGGGTGCGGAGCCCGTAATTTCATTCGTCAACGCAGAGGCCCTTCCAGGTTTATAGTTCTACGGTCTGGAATGCTCGACGTTTGGGATGTACGCGGGCGTCACGTGCCACTGCCACCGCTGATTCAATCATGATGAACGTCGTATGGGACCTCAAGGGACCTTACACGCATCATCCCTGAAAATCTGACCAAAAGCCGTTCAAAATTGATGGAGTTATGACCGTAACAAGAAAAATCTCGTTAGCGCCTGCGCAGAGGCTACCGTTGATTCGATTATGATGAAACTCATAGGGGACCATCTAGCGCTAACCCCACACAATTCCTGAAAATTTGATTGAAATCGGATCAAAATTGTGGAAGTTATGGCTGTGGCAAGGAAATGTGGGACAGACGGACAGACAGACACGAAACCAAATTTGTTCAGGAGGCCCTGACACGCAAAATGCAAGTGGAAATTTTGATTTTGGAGCACACAAAAATTTTCATTTCGAAAGTGAAAGCTTCCGCTGTCTTGCAGACTCGGAAGCAACATTTAACCCCCACCCACCTCAAAATTTGATGTTTTTTGTTTCAAGGTGCGTAGAATCCGAAAATGGAATAAAAATACTTCTGTCCGTCCACCGTACTCAGCATTTTCCATACAAGAACCATAAAGGTTCTGGGAATTGGTAGAGGAAGAAAATTTAAGGTGAACCAGTTCAATAAGAGAGGATTTCTAACTCAACTGCTGCAGTCCCAATAACCCCACTAAAAATTTAATAATAAATTCTGCCAGCCAGAAGGGCTAAGGATTTTGTTATAGGGAAATTAATTTCCGCTGACCTTCTTAATGGTGGTTAAGATTATCAACTTTGAGGAATGAGAACAAGTATTTGAGATTTAACCAGGAAACTTGTATTTCTCCTATAAAGGTGTAGGACCTCAAAGTTCTAAGGGAAGATTCTAAGATTTAGAACAGAAGGGCTGAACCGGAAGGGTAAGGGACTGGTGGTTATTAGAATGGTATTCAAATGACTCACCGATGGAAAGGCTTCAGGGCAACTAACTTGCCCTAGGAGGGTCAGAAGAGGTGGAAGCCGAGGAACTGTTCCTTTCAGATCCAGAGGTTCCAGGAAACAGTTCCCGTTACGATATTGTACTCGGCGTTCCTGTTAATAATGTCTAAGGGGTGGAAAATAGGGGCTGAAATTTTCAGAACGCAGTTATCTCGAAAACTTTTGATAGAAGGGTTTTTTTAACGTCTTTAAATTGTTCTCGAACTAAAGAATTTTCTAGTACGTCCAGTCGTTTGCACCGAACAGCTACGTCAACGTGATCGGGAATGAAACGGTATAAATCCCGCCCAAATGTCATTGCTAGGGAACACCTGATTATAACCACTGATGGCTGTATGAAATCGAGTTGGTTGTTCAGTGATATTATCACATTTTTTGAAGAATTGTGGCTCTTTTGGATTTTGCTGATAAGTCCTTTCGTAATTTGAACAAACCTCATGCTTTATGAATAACAACAAATAATTAATTATTGAATAACTTAATCCCGCGCATTTTTATGAAACTGCAATTTCCGGGCCGGCTCCAGTAGTCGATTTAGGACTTTCCTAGTGGAAGCTCGAGGGTAGGTATTGGCCACAGAAAGCAGTGATCTACGCAGAAGGTAAATAATAAAGAGTTTTGTAACAATTTGCAGCGTTTTTGAAATAAGAATATTTTTAAATAAGATACTAGCTGCGCTAGTTGAGCCAGTTAGCCGTGAAGGACCTCAATGAACTTCCCAGGTTTTTGGCTCATGAAAAAATCAATTTTGGGAGCTGAACATTTGGTAGAACCTCAATTTCCGCGTCTTTGGTCAAAATCGACTTCATATTCGGTCTTCTGGTCCAAAAAACATGGAAACCGATACCTACCTCAAAAGCTCATGTTACTAAAACACAAATACCTATTTTTGCTCACATTTTCACTCATAACACCCCTGGGTATATTTCGATCGGGCTGCAAAGTTTCGGGACACAACTAGGGCCCAAATGGAGCATGTGTGCGAAAGAACGAATTTTTTAGATCGAAAATGAAGCCGGAATGCGTGATACGGCGGACGGCGGACGGACGTTGCATTTTGGTTTATTATTCCCCTCAAAATTTTTTCTTTGCCGTTTCAAGGTGCGTAGATTCCAAAAATGCAATGTCCGTCCGCCGTATCACGTGTACAGGCTTCATTTTCGGTCTAAAAAATGAACTGTAGAAATGAAAAATGAGAGAAATGGAGAGGAATCGAAACTACATCAAAACACAAACGGTGGGTACAGCTTTCGTACAAGTACGCAACCACGAGGGACATTTTATGTCTTTGCGCCCCCTCCCGCACCCACACCAAGTACTTCGTACTGGATTATTACAACGAGTGCCGTCTTATAAGACCAATGATAACTACGTTTGATTGTGATCGTTGATGGTTGCGATGTAATGGTAAATCGAGAGCTTTCCAACGAGTGGTGAACGATTTGTATACGATGATAACCGGAGAAGTTCATACGCATTCATTTAAACAATCACGCTCATACCGCAGCTTGTCGGCCACGCACTCCGCAGTGGTTAACGTAATATGGTTAGGTAAATCGAGAGCTATCCAACGAGTGGTGAACGATTTTTGTACGATGATAACTGGCGAAGATAAAGTTCCGTAGCAACGAATCGGTTGTAAGCGAAAATCATCAGAAATATTTTCGTGACGCTTCTCCGTTACATGTCCCGCGTTACATTTTCGAGTTTATGTAGCAAAGTAAAGACATAAAATGTCAAAATTCGTTCTTTCGCACACATACCCCTAGTTGTGTCCCGAAACTTTTCAGCCCGATCGGAATATACCCAGGGGTGTTATGAGTGAAAATGTGTATGAAAATAGGTACCTACTTTTCGCGTTTTAGCAACATGTCAGTAACATGAGCTTCTGAGATATCGTTTTCCATGTTTTGGGGGACGAGAAGACCGAATATGAAGTCGATTTTGACCAAAGAGTGGAAAATTGAGTTCTACCAAATGTTCAGCTCCCAAAATTGATTTTTTATGGGTGAAAAACCTGGGAAATCGTCTGAAATCACCATCAGTTTGAATAATAACCGTGGAAAAAGTGTCAACACGTGGATCAAGACGATTAAATGGCACTACCAATGATCAAAAATAGTTTAAAAAAAAAAATAATAATAATAATATCTATTTCGATTATTACGCATGAAAGGAACAATAAATGAACAGCCAACATTTCTGTAGTATGTCCAATAGAATAATAAACCCATGTGAAAAGGACTTTGCAGCGTTTTGGAATCTATGCATCTTGAAAAGGAAAAGAAAAAAATTTCGAGGGGGTGTTGTAAAATTGTTTGCTGAGCATACATCAAGGAACGAAAATGTTCCTTGATGTATGAAACGCAAAATGGTAGTGGAAATGTTCATTTTGGAGGACAGAAATTTTGTTTTTACTCCATCACGAATCCAAGGCTTCCCTGCCTTCCAGTAGTGAGGAAGACAAATGCACGTCCAAATTATTACGAACAGCACCGGCTTCCAAGTGAAGGTCTCGATTTTCGCGACAAGTTTTCAACGATAACCAGGCACCCACCTATCGGTGACCCCTGCTACCTTTGCGGGATGTCATGATCACCTCCAAACAGCGGATTACCCTTCGTTTTGCCATTCCGCGCATTGTCATTGACCCTCCAATTCATCTAATCGCTCAAACTAAGCGATACCGGCGGCTGACAATAGACCCGCCTCGGATTTTCGGTCGACAACCTTGTGCGAACGAAGGCACCTCCTCGCTTTCCGAAACAGAAGTGACGAACGACTCCAATCACATCTCGGGACAAGTGGGTGCTGAATTCACTTGCCGATGTGCATACAAAACGTGCGCCGTAAAGGTTGCTCGAAGGTTGGAGCTCCTGAGACCCTCTCTTAGTCATTATCGATTGACTCAACCACCTGGTTCCCGAATCGAAGGACGCTGGCTTCGGGTTTCACCTCAAAGACTTCGTGAATTGGTGAGCGGCGGCTGAAGCCTCGTCTTCTGTGTTGACGACCTTTTCTGCTCATTTCCATAGATCGATTATTTCCGTAAATATTCATTTCGACGGTGTTCGATATCGAGGGTCACCCTGTAATGGCCCACTCTTACTTTGTAATAATAATTTGAACTAACAAATATTCTGCGCTTCATCACTTGACACAAAAACATTATTATGGCCTAGCGTAATCCATGGATTAAATGGCTCGGCTTTGGCACTATGGATGCAATGGGCTATTTGCATGGGCCACAAAATGAAGTTAGATTCCATCCTGAGAGTTTTGAGACCAACCACACGCTTCTACGATAAGCAGTTATTTTTCTTTGATTTTTCGAAGTTTCTAGAAGTTGCTACGTCACAGTGGGCAGCGCCCAGGCGAAAGGGGTGCAATGACGTAGGAGCCTCTGGAATTTTTGGAAAATCATAGAAAAAGAACACTATATAGTACTTGCCGTAGGAGCGTGCGGTTGGTCTCAAAATTCTCCGGACGGATTCTACTTTCATTTAAAAAAAACGCTGCAAATCCCTGCACAACGGTTTATTATTTTGTATAGAATACCCTTCTGTTACAGATCACAGCTCTATGTATAGATAACCCGTCTATATAATATAATATGTACTATTCTATGCATAATTATGTAGACCGCAGACCCTCCGTAGGTTAGTACCTAACCCCGTACTCGTTACTAGGTACCTACCTAAATCACGAGTTAAATGTTGCTAAAATAATTCTGCCGATGACAAACAGTACCTAACAAAAAGAAACACACATAATGAAGTTCTGAAAAGAAATTGTTGATGAGGAGTGAAAAAAGTTGCAAAAGTACCTACCAACAAACTCCAGCCCCTTCTACACTGAAAAATTTTTTACTGCGAGTTGCTCGCGGTAGGGTAAAACTCGCGGAAAAATCGATGAAAATGGCGTCGAAAAAACCGCCATCAAGCAGGCAAACTCGCGGTCAGAAAAACTCGCGGTTAACATAGAGCAACTCGTAGTTATTTGCGCGAGTTTGCTTCCATAACCGCGAGCCTGATCCGTGCTCGCGGACATGACCGCGAGTCAGACGGGCTGACCGCGAGCAGTAGGTGTGTGTGCGCGAGCAGACGTGCCAACTTGCGGTCATGTGCGAGTGGACAAATGCCCACTCCCGGTCAAGTGCGAGTGGACGTTTAAGTGCTCGCGGTCATGACCGCGAGTCAAGCTTGTTGACCGCGAGGAAAAGGCGTGTTTGCGCGAGCAGCCGTGCCCACTCGCGGTTAACATAGACCACAGGTCTCATGCTCGCACATATCCGAGAGTTTATGCTCGCGGTAATGTTCGAGTTTTTTCAAAATGCTCGTGCACATGTGCGAGCATGCTCGTTGTTTTCAACTTGAGTTGGAGGGGGGATCATGCTCGCGGTCATGACATAGAGCACAGGTCTCATGCTCGCACATATCCGAGAGTTTATGCTCGCGGTAATGTTCGAGTTTTTTCAAAATGCTCGTGCACATGTGCGAGCATGCTCGTTGTTTTCAACTTGAGTTGGAGGGGGGATCATGCTCGCGGTCATGACATAGAGCACAGGTCTCATGCTCGCACATATCCGAGAGTTTATGCTCGCGGTAATGTTCGAGTTTTTTCGAAATGCTCGTGCACATGTGCGAACATGCTCGTTGTTTTCAACTTGAGTTGGAGGGGGGATCATGCTCGCGGTCATGACATAGAGCACAGGTCTCATGCTCGCACATATCCGAGAGTTTATGCTCGCGGTAATGTTCGAGTTTTTTCAAAATGCTCGTGCACATGTGCGAGCATGCTCGTTGTTTTCAACTTGAGTTGGAGGGGGGATCATGCTCGCGGTCATGACATAGAGCACAGGTCTCATGCTCGCACATATCCGAGAGTTTATGCTCGCGGTAATGTTCGAGTTTTTTCGAAATGCTCGTGCACATGTGCGAGCAGGCTTGTTGTTTGAATTTGTTTCAAATTTTCATGAAATGTGTCAGAATGTTGCGTTTAGTAAGTTATTTCAGTTAATTTCATTTAAAAACGATTACACAAAAGGGATAGAACAAACTCTCTACTCGACCAGATTTGGTCTAAAATCAAGTTCAACAAAATTGTTGTACATATAAAAAGTCATCGTTTGTGACTTCCCTGCAAATGAATTGAATGTAACGTACAAATGGTTGTATGTATACGAAATCATTCGCATTGGGCCGACGCACAGTGGTGGAAAACGTTCATTTTTGTTCAAAAACCTATAAATACAGCAACCTGCCATCACTTCGTCATAAAACCACTTGAACCAGTTGAGAAGAGTTTAAAGATGAACGATCACATCAAAATACAAGTTTTCTGAATATTTTATTTTAGTAGCTTGAATAAAATAAATGTAATGAAATTTCTGTGATATGATTCATTAAATTTGAAAGGACCGGTAAAGGTTCGATCTGAGTTGAAATTTCCTATTGATATTCCTAAAAGAGGCTCTTCCACTTAAATTCAACGCACCCTAACGATCCTGTACAAGTTTTCAGATAATTATATTGAGTTTCAACTCAAATTTTGCGTTATTCTGTTCAGGTATTTCTCTCAAAAGTGTTAAAAAATAAGGTTTCTACCCTAAATTGCAGTTCATTCAGATGGAGAAGACTTATTTTTTCAATAGTTTCGACCCAACCTGGTGTACTATAATTTACTACACTACTTTACTTTCTATATTTTTTTTTTTTCTACGAGTAGGGTTTCACCACCTCAGTTGATATCGGGTGTGGAATTTTTAGTTAGGTACTCATAACAAACAGGGAAAGAAGCTGTTACCAGTAACCACTGGACTATCCACTTTCTAGCGTAATTTTTTCGCACACTCAAGAGGCATGAATGTTTAAATTTGATTGTGCGGTACAGAATACCTACTACTAGCGCCCACCTTCGTGATGATCCACATAGCGCCCAGTAATGGGTTGTTATTACTATACACTACTCTACACCTTCTTTAAGTGATTTTAATGACAACAAACTCTTTGTTACCTATTTCATTAATTTACAATAATAAATTTGACGCCTCAGGCTCTAATGGAAGATTTGTTTTTCTTGTATTGTGGTCTGAGATGCGTACTGAAAGGGTCGGAAGATATCATCATTGAATGAAAAACATCTTCATTAGCACCTTGTCGACTAATAAGGAACGAAATGTTTTTTCTCAAGTTGTTTGGATTTGAAGACTACCAAATGAACTAACGATTTTCGATTGATATAGGTACGCCTACGATTTGATATACGCATGTGTGAACCGATTTTCGTTTCCACATTGAATGTGCGCAACTTGTAATCAATGAAATACGACACAATGTTTCGCAACAAGGAATCACGCCTCTCCTTAAGTCATTAACTTTCATGGAAATGAATCACGACAATCGGCAATGCATGAATCAATTGACAAATGGAAACAGTTATCAGCTATTTGACCGTATGCGATCAAGAAGTAGGATGAATGCAATGTTTTCTGCGAATCGGGCTACAGCGAAAACTGAAACAGCCGTTACAACAGTGCAATTTGTCCCACACCTATGGCTATTGTTGTGCAGGATGCTTGAAATAATAAAGAAGCTGTTTGTTTTG
>OX940986.1:30920286-30976728 GCA_954871275.1 Leptopterna dolabrata | reverse complement strand
TTTTATATAAATATGATCAATAAAATTTTAGGGCATAATGGAGTCATTCAACACCTATCTGGATTTCAGGTATTAAAAAAAAACACAAAAAACAATGGGGTTTTGATGAGGCCATATTCACATTATGACACCATCAAGGGCCAAAATCCTCGCGAATATTTAAAATTTTAGCTGATTCTGATCAGCCACAGGTTATCCTTACGGGCAGAGGCCAAAGGAGCCGTCCGTCCATTCGACATTGACCACACCCCCCCCCCCCCCCCACCTACGTACCCACAGAATTTCAAAAAACCCATCTAAACGCTACTGGCAGTTGGCCTGGTACGGATTTTTCAGGTTGAATTTTAATGACAATACATCAAAACACGACCGATAAAAACTCAAAATTTTCCAACATTTTCGATTTTATCCTTCCTTCTGCGTTCACAAACATTTTGGCGGATTTTGAATTATTTATAATGTACTTGAAAATCGCCAATTTACCTATTATGGTAGTTAATCACTACTCTTAAATTAGATAAGATGATGTGACAAGAGCGCTATAACATCAGTGTTCCTCTTTGTTCGTTCTATTATTACTAGGGCTAGGATTTTGCATGTTTTGCATATTTTTTTCAGAAGCCCCAAACCTTCATAGAAGTTCGTTTTGATCGTTTTTAGACCATTTGCAACCAAAAAAATCAAAATTTATTTTGCATGTTTAGCATGTTTTGGTTTTTTCCAAATTTTTGCATGTTTTGTGCATGTTTCGTGTATTCTTAGCAGTTTTATAGAAAAAATTGACCAAAAATGGATTTTTTAGCTAATTTTTAGGTACAAATCAAATTTTTTTAAAAATAACCAACTAAAACGAGTGGTAGTTTGTTTTCTATAGCATTTTTCAAACTAAAATGGGGTGATTGGCCTCACTCAAGATTCAAAGGCAAAAGAATGCAGGAAACCAGGCTGTCTGGAAAGGCCCGATTTACCTGTGTATATATAATGCAAACCGTTTTTCAATCTTCTAACCCGTTATTCATTTTTGTAGAGTTGTATAGTATAGTTTGACAATAAAATTTTTACCAATTTGTGAAATACTGTTCTTTCCTTACAACCCATCCCTTTCCTTGAGAGATTTTTGATGAAAAGCAATTGATGACTGCAAATTTATTTATACACGCATGATATAAAATTTTCATTTTTTTAAAAATTAATTTATTTATTATTAGTTTGATACATTTCATCAACTTTTTTTCATGGTTTTTCAAATATTCTTAACATTTTACGTACTTATTCGTTAAAGCGGGGTTCCACAAGCATTCATAGCCTAAAATTAATTTTTCTTTGAATTATTTAAAAAAAAAATATGCTTTTGCATGTTTTGGCATTCTTCAGTGCATGTTTCGCCTCAAATTTTTGCATGTTGATCCGAGCCCTAATTATTACACATCCTGCGTCATTGCTCATCGTGCAGGACACAAGTTCCTACGCAACAGTTCAACCAACGTAGAACCATTTCGGAAATTGAAATCTGGCACATCTGAGACCGTCAGAGTATGATAATATTTACTTCTTATGTACTTATAATTTTGCTTCCTCACTACCGAAGGTAGGGAAGCCTTGGATTCGCAATTGAGTAAAAAAAATTCTTCCAAAATGAAAATTTCCACCACCATTTTGCGTTTCAGACATCGAGGAACATTACTGGTTTCGTGTCTGTTTGTGGTAATTCCTTGTATCGCCCATAACTACCCGAAATAATGGTCGAGGTGGGCTGAAATTTGGAGGGTAGGTGCGGGTTGGGTCACAGACGGTCTCATAACCAAAATCATTGAAAAATTACGGTTTAGGCTGCGCATGCGCAAACATAAATTACTTGAAAAGTTCAAAACTACCCTAAATATAGTTGAAATGAGTTCAAACTTAGAGGGCCGATCAGGAATAATGCTTTGACAGTTCCAAATGAATTTCATTGAAGTCGTACTGTAACTTTCGTCTGCGCATGCGCGAAAATGAAATGTTGACCATTTTGAAATTTTTAGGGTACACGCGGGTTGGATCGAAAATGGTCCCGTTTCAAAATCAAGGAAACTGTTTCGTCTGCGCATGCGCAAACGTGAAATACTTGAAACGCCTGTAACTACTTTAAATAGCGTTGAAATGAGCTCAGATTTGGAGGGTCAATCAAGAATAATTCCTTGACGGTTTGATAAACATTTCATTCGTCTGCGCATGCGCGAACATGAATGTTGCCGTTTCATTATAACGGTTCTAACTACGCGAACAATAATCGTAGAGAGCTGAAATTTTGAGGGTTCAAGTGGTTTCGATCGCAGATGGTCCCGTGTCAAAATGAAACTACCCCAACTATTCTATACGTTCATGTGATTCAAGTGAGGAAGCTATACTGCCTATTCGAATTGGCAGTCGTTATAACTTCCTATGTACTTCTTAAAATTTTTACTTCCTATGTACTTCTCATAATTTTTACGTTACTTTTTTTGTTTTGTTGGTGGTAAGTGGAAAATTTGAGCCGTACAACCGTTTAAAAAAAAACTAATAAAATTTGTAAACGACAGGAGCGGTAAAACACGCATAATAATAATAATAATACTACGTAGTCTGTGTACAAATTGAGTTTTGCTCTCCACGTCGGACAGGACGAAAGCAAAACAAACTCTGCACGTCCCCCTGTCGCCTCCTCAACGAGCCCAATTTGTCTCGGCTCCTTATCTCCAGACAACGTTACTAATGACGTGCGAAAGGTCCACAGCTCGAAAGGTTCTCAACACCGCATTTACTTAAGTTGCCGATGAATAATCGAGGATTTAACGGCTTCACAAGGCGTTTTTGTACACCCCCCCACCCCACCACAAACAATCCTACTCACCACATAGTTCTGAGATTACAAATATCACACAGCACGGATTAAACCACACTCGCCGCTCTCAACAATGAGACGGCCATTTTTACCCCGCGCCAAAAATCCTCGTTTACCTGCGAAACATCAATTCCCAACGCTGCTGCACTTTGACATCGTAATTATTACATTTAGCCAGACGAATGTTGTTTTCTTTTCCAGAGTTTCTTCATGCAAATCCGCCCGGTGTCATTACCTCGGTGGTGTTCCGTTTTGAAAAACGAACCGCAACTCCTTTCTCAATTTATCAAAACAACTTAACTACTTCGCCGTTTCAGATGGTCGGTAATGTTTTTTTTTTTCTTTAAACCACAGGTTCATTTCCTTAATTACAGCTTGGGACCATATAAGTTTCCTTATGTATTTTGACTTGGAAGTTCCCCCCGCATTCCCCGTCCAGTAAGAACGTCCTGTAGGGTGTTTCTCACGCTGTGGCGAATTGCGTATTTCCGGATTGAAATGAGAGGATATACCGCTGTGTGTTAATTAGTTATTTGAGTAACATTTTCCACTTTTACGGTTGATGAAGGATGGAGGACTTCTAACAAGGCACTAAGTTAACGATCGATATGGAAAACGTTGCATTGGAAAACGTTTGGATTTGGACTAAACCTGAGAACATTTCATTTTGCACTTTGTGACAGAGTGTGACGGTGGACCCTCGAGAGTCCTCCTCCCCCTCTACATTTTTATTTATTTCGTCTATTTGTATTATCTTGCGACATTACAAGGAGCAGCGATATACTTAAAGTTAAATAACAAAACTTTCGTACCTTCCTAAATTAAAAAGAATTGAAAAAGTATACAAAATAGAAAACGCTGCAAATCCCTGCACAACGGTTTATTTATTCACATGAAAGAAACAATAAATGAACAGCCGAAATTTCTGTGCGTATTTACAGTAGAATAATAAACCCACGTGACAAGGACTTGGCAGCGTTTTCACTTGTCTGGAGGGTTAGGGTGTAAAATCGGTTAGGTCGAAAAATGTGTGAGATTGTGCCTCTGCACTCATGGTGGAAAAAGGCAGTCTGTGGAAGCACAGTCGATTCATTGATACTGAAAAAATGTAATAGCACAGGTTATAAATCAAATCAAATCCTTCCAACTAGTACTGTCAGGTGTCGTTGCGTTTGTAAAAGAGCTTCTTCGTATACAATTCTATTTGGTTTGACCGTGCGTCCATATTATTTTCCAGTAGTCGAAACGTGCGAGGCAAAACACACAGAACAGAACAACCATCGTTATTACCCTTTCGATCCAAGTCCAACCCAGCAGGTAATTGAGACAGATGTTCGAAACGAAAAAAAGCACTTTCATTAGACTCGACTCCAACTGTAATTACCCTTCGCCTTCCCCATTAGAATATGCTCCGTCCAGATTAGATGACATCAAAAACTGCGTTTGTACCAAAGGCTCGCGGCTTCACTAAAAGCCGTCACGGGCAGGTGGTCCGTCGCTGCTTCATTGGGCATCACCTGCTTGAGAACGAAACTGATCAATTTGCTCTCCTCAGGCCGCTGTAACGATGAAATAATAAGCGAACTGCTCCTGGGCCTCGGAGTCTCGTCCGTTTGAGCTTTCTCTCCTTATGATACTGTTATAAATTCGTCTCTTATTACACAGTTCCACTTAGTATATTATTATTGCAAAAATCGGCCTCTAACCCATGGAACGCCCCGCAGAACGTACAAACAGAGTAAACTCAACTGCCACCGCCTAAAGCTGGGGCTAAGAGCAACATTTCTTCAGTGTTTCATGTGTTTTTCGAGTGAGGTCTGGACGGGCTCCACCTGAGAGCACAAGTTCTGATGAACTTATTCTCATGGTGGGCAATGACGACTGGTACAATGCGTGAAAAGCTGGACAGAACGACGCATGGAGAGACACACTGCTGCATGACGCAGTTCCTGCCTGGACATGGGTATTTCAGGAAACTGTTGGCCCAGATTGGCAATACCGAGGACTTTCAGTGTGTCTACTGTGGTGCAGAATCTGAAGATGCGTATCATACGTTCATAGAGTGCCCGCACTGGGAACAATTACGGAGAAAGATAACCCAGTATATTGGGGAATTGAACCCAGACACGGCTATCGCAAAGGTGACAACATCAATGTAGGACTGGGATGCCATCAACACCTACGTAATCTCAATTCTAAAAGTGAAAGAGAACAACAGGGAATGGGAGTAGAGCAAAAATAAACCTTCCGCCTCCCTCAGAGGCTACCAGGCTACAGCAGAAGAGGCCATCAGGCAAGCCAAAGGGCTGCCCCGAAGTAATACCGCACAAGAAGTCCCGGGGCAGTCTAAGAAGAAAAGTGGTGGATGTTCAGCCGGTATTAGCTAGCTGGTTTGAGTCCTTCGTAATCTGACGCCAGCAGGTATTAGTAAATGAATTGTATCACCTCCAAACAAAAAAAGTCTGCCAATTCGAGTGGGCAGTATATCTTCCTCGCTCAATCACATGAACGTATACAATAGTTGGGTAGGTTCGTTTTGATACGGGACCATCTGCGATCCAACCCAGATGTACCCTCAACATTTCAGCTCTCTACGACTGTTTTTCGCGTAGTTAGGACCGTCACAAGAAAACGGTCAACATTTCATGTTTGCGCATGCGGAGACAGAAGTTACAGTACGACTTCAATGAAATTCGTATGGCACTATCAAAGTATTATTCCTGATCGACCCTCCAAATCTCAACTCATTTCAACGATAGTTAAGGTAGTTATAGGCGTTCCAAGTATTTCACGTTAGCGCATGCGCAGACAACGATTTCAATGATTTTGAAACTGAACATCTGCGATCGAACCCGCGCATACCCTCAGAATTTCAGCTCTCTACGACTATTTTTCGCGTAGTTAGAAGCGTTACAAGGAAATGGTCAACATTTCATGTTCGCGCGTGCGCAGATGACAGTTACATTACGATTCCAATGAAATTCATTTGGAACTATCAAAGCGTTATTCCTGATCGACCCTCCAAGTTTGAACTAATTTCAACTATATTTACGGTAGTTATGGGCGTTCCAAGTATTTCACGTTTGCGCATGCGCAGACGGAAGTTACGGTAGTTATTCAATGACTTTGGTATTGGGCCATCTGTGACTCAACCCGCACCTACCCTCCAAATTCCAGCCTATTTCGACCATTATTTCGGGTAGTTATGGGCGTTACAAGGAATTACCACAGACAGACAGACCGACACGGAACCAAAAATGTTTCTGGGTGTTTAAAACGCAAAATGGTAGTGGAAATTTTCATTTTGGAGGACATAAAATTTTTTTCACTCAATTACGAATCCAAGGCCTCCCTACCTTCGGTAGTGTGGAAGCAAAAATGCATTGTAAATTCGCCTATACAAAATAACCCATCCTTACAGGGGAGGGAGGACTGGCCATACCCCATCATTAAAATCACGATACAAGTCTTGAAGCAATTGTTAATATCAGTAATAATAGTTGGTAATTTCAAATAGCGATTGAAAATTGTTGTAGAGTGTAGACCTTGGTACGTTCAGCCTTGGGCAAGGATTGTGTGCCAATGCCTGGAGTGCTCTTTCGAGGTATACGTATTATTTAATAACAAATTGATTTTCTCATACGAGTACAGGTTGTTGAACTCTGTCCCTTTATCCAGGAAACCAGATATCCTCAGTAGTCGAAGAGGGTTGAAAACTATTAACGTAAGTTGAGTAAAGCGCGTTCATGAGCTCCGGGATCGGCTGTTAATCAACGGGGGAGAGTGAAAATCTGTGCGTCAGGAAAAGGGAGCTGATGGGTGTTGATGGGATCTTCTCCCGAGGCGAACACATGAACTTGGAGGGCTCCCGTCGACAGTCTGGGATCAACCCTCGGCGGTGTTTAGAAACCAATAAATCAAGTAGCTGTACCATTAAGGCCGAGGAGTAACAGTGAGTTTATTTATTGAAACGGAAGGCCCGAGTTCGAGTTACCAACAGTTATTCATTCCAGGTTTCTTCGCCCATCTTACCTTAAGACGATTTTTGGAGCTGTGCGCTTTAGGGATTGCTTTTTGTTTATTATTTTAAATAATGAACCTTTGGAATCCAGAACGAAAAAAAAAATCTAACCCCCCCCCCCCCCCCCCTCCAAATTTGAAGGTTTAGGTACGTTTAAAGGTATGTAGAATCAGAAAATGCAATTAAAAATTTCTGTCTGTCCGCCGTACGCCGCATTTATCACTTTTCTTAGTTACCATAAAATTAAAAAAATTGATGAAATTCGGGCTATAGGTTCCGTTCGGGGTCTAGTTGGTCCTCGTAGCTCGGCGTTACTGTCAGTCATCTCTAAGGGGTTAAAAATAGGGGTTGGAATTTTCAGAAAGCCGCACAGTGGGCTAGATTGCATAATTAGGAGGAAAAAACCCCATTTTTGAAAGTTCACAGAATGTGATTCCAATAGGTGGGTTTCATAGAGGTGTTGTTGACGAACTCTGCCGTGGAAGGAGGAGCGCCAATGTTTACACCGAGACGCGTGATGAGACTTAAAACAGTCGAAATACTCGATTTATCTCTTTTCTCACTTCATAATGTGTTTGTCTGCTGTGGTGTCCAGTTGCTCTTCAGAATTAATTTGACGATGGAGAGTTCCACCCAAGGTAAGTAGAAAACATCCTTCAAATTCGACATTTGATAAATTTTATTTTTTTTGCTGTTCCTGCTTAAAAAAATATGAAAAAGTCGTTTAAATCAGCTTTAAAATACAATTACTAAAATCGCAGGTAATTGCAGGTTTTGCGCTCCTTGAATATATGATCTACTAGAGTTCTATTAGAGAAATTAGAAAAAAACGGGCCGTTAGCACCTCGCGATAAGGCGTAATGTTGATTTTTCACAGGGAATTCCGGTACTGTAACCTACCACTGGATCTTCCAGCAGTGGAGAAATTTTAAACACCTGACGCGTGATGCTACTATTGAAGAAATCGCAACAAATCTTCCAAATCCGACAACTGGTGATCTAGACTACAGTAAGGTACTTGTCGATTTGACGAAAGTCGTTAAAAACATCGAGTTACGATGGTCACAAACTTCTCATCTCTCTAACTTCATTAATCGAAAAAATTCCAGGCTTCACACTAACGAGGATCTTTTTCACTACCTGATCCTGTTTTCCGACCCTATCTTAAGCCAAATGAGTCGAAATAATTTGGCGAGTAAAAAACAATTGCCAAAGGATGTGCTCGTACTCCTCAAAGAGCCGGAAATTAAAACTCATCGTGATGCCGACTTGGGTTGTTGGGAGCTCCCTCGATGAAGGATGATGATGTGATCAAAACTCCAGTTCCTCCAGTACTCCAGTGATGTGATCATCTTACCAGTACTTTTTTATTGAGAGCTCCGTCAATTATTGTTTGTTTATTTTTATTTTTTTTTCATTTTTAAGATGACATTATTTGTTAGGTACCGCTAGTCAAGAAGCATTCACCAACTAACTTCATCACCAACATCATTGAGGGGAAAGTAGCAGGAAGACGACCTAGAGGAATACCAAGAAAATCCTACCTGGAAGACATATACCACCTAATGGGATGCACCTCTTACCATCAGCTGAAGAGGGCTGCAATGGATAGGGACGAATGGCTACACCGACAAGGCGCTGCCTTTAGAAGATGATGATGATGAGCCCTGGTACTAAAGTTTTCTATTGATCCTTGGTTTTATTTATTTGGAAACCTAAAAAATCATCAAGGTGATACCTAACATGGAGTTTCTTGGAATATCTCACATTTTATGACAATTTTTGACACAAAAACGAGTATAATTCATGAACTGTTAACTTTATCAACTGGAGGGTAGTCTAAATCGACTTAGCACATGAAAATACATTGAAAAGGGTATTTTTAGCCAATACGTTACTTATTTTGAGTTTTTTCCACCTAATTATGCGATCTAGCCCACTGTGCGCCGTAGCTCGAAAACTTTCAATGGGAAGGGTATGGTTTTTTTAACGTTTTTAAATTGATCTTGAACTAAAGAATTTTTTGAGACCACCCGGAGCATTGTACGTCCAGCCGTTCGTGTGCACCAAAAAGCTTCGTCAACACGATCGTGAATCAAACGGTATAAATCCGGCCCGGATATCATCGCTAGGGAGCACCTGATTATAATCAAGGATGGCTGTATGAAGTCGAGTTGGTTGTTCTGCGATATTACTTCATTTGAAAAATTATGGATCTATTGGACTTTGTAGGTAAGTACTTTTGAAACTTGAACAAACGTTGAAGTATTATTGATGGGTAAATTATTACACAATGGTACAATATTACACAACGGCTAATTATTACACAACGGTAAATTATACTACCTACGTAGAAGGGGCACTTATACAGGTAAATTATTACAGAACGGTTCATTATTTACCTTATGCACCACGAATAACTACAAATAATTAATGATTTAATTATTGAATCCCGCGCGTCTTTATGAAACTTTAATTCCCAGGCTCCAGTACTCTATTTAGGGCTTTCCTTGGGGGAGCTCGAGGGTACTGACCACAGAAAACAGGGATCTACGCAGAAGGGGCATCTATACAGGTAAACAATAAACAGTTGTGTAATAATTTTTAGCGCTTTTGAATAAAGGGCGAGCCTTGATGTGGTAACGCATTCGCCAAGGTTTGTAGTCTGTACTTTCAGCCAGACTGTTGGATGAGCTTCTCCAGACCATTGTTGATCCGCGATTCCGAAGTCAATTTTGTACCTCTTTCGTACCTGCATAGTATTTTGGAAAAATAGGATCGCAATAACCCAACTGTAGTATGAGTACCTATCTACGTAGAATGCTGTAGCCAGGATTTATGAAATTTGGTTTATTATTCTCAATACAGAACCTTTAAAAAAAAATAACCCCCCCCCCCACCCAAAATTGACTTGATTTGAAAACGCTGCAAATTATTACGCAACGGTTTATTATATTGTTGTATACAGATGCCCCTTCTGCGTAATCACCGTTTTCTGTGACGGTCAGTACCTACTTACCCTCGAGCTCCTCCCGGGAAAGCCCTCAATCGACCTTATAATCACGGATGGCTGAGTGAAGTCGAGTTGGTTCTTCTGTGATATTATTCCATTTGAAGAATGACGGCTTTTTTTGGATTTTGTTGACAGGTACTTCGGCAACTTGAACAATTATACTTCATGAATAACAACAAATAATTAATGACTGAATCCCGGGCCGGCTCAGATTTAGGGCTTTCCTGGGGGGAGCGCGATGGTAGGTCAATCAGTCGATCAATCAAAACGTTTATTTGCGGAGCCATGTACATGATGTTACAATTATTATGGAGATAATTCCTTTTAACATCAAACAGAAATAATAGTAAGAATTGTGAAGTCACAAGTAGTTACTATGGACACGTAATCAGACGACAATGAGGAAGATTTTACTGCAGGAATAAGTAGAGCAGTCGTAAAAGGTCCGGGAGGCACTTCCCTCGTGGGCAGCTTCGGAACGATTTCAAGCCTACCGAATTGTCCGGACTGAATTACTGGAGATGAATATATAGGCTGATTTTGCATTAATAAGTTGTGGGGATATCGCTGGAGCTCGTATCATTATTTTTTTTTTAAATTAATTAATTAACGTCAGATGTCAGTTTTGGAGAAATTCGGGCCAAAGAACAGGTTGATGACACATAATGATGGAATATATTTATAACATAATAGCGAGCGAGAATTAACTAGGTCCATGAGCACTAGTTTGGGAATTAGGCAGTCATTTTTGTGTTTTCGTTTTTGGTTTATTATTATGTGAATAATAATTTTTATAACACCCCCTCAAAATTGTTGCTTTTACGTTTCAAGGTGCCTAGATTCCAAAACGCTGCAAACTCCTTGTCACGTGGGTTTATTATTCTATTGGACGTACCTACAGAAATATTGGCCATTTATTGTTTCTTTCATGTGAAATAATTGAAATAGCTATTTCTGATGGTTTCTACGAATTTTGGCCCCCAAAACACGAATTAGGTACGATCCCTTTTTTTTCTCCAAATTATCTTTGATCATTGATAGTACCATTTAATCGTCTTGATCCACCTGTTGATACTTTTCTAGTGATATTCTACAAATTGATGGTGATTTCAGACGATTTCGCAGGTTTTTCACTCATAAAAAATCAATTTTGGGAGCTGAACATTTGGTAGAACCTCAATTTTCCACTCCTTGGTCAAAATCGACTTCATATTCGGTCTTCTCGTCCCCAAAAATGCAATGCCCGTCCGCCGTACGCCGTATCACGTATACCGGCTTTCTTTTGGGTCTAAATAATTCGTTCTTTCGCACACATGCTCCATTTGGGCCCTAATTGTGTCCCGAAACTTTTCAGCCCGATCAGAATATACCCAGGGGTGTTATGAGTGAAAATGTGTATAAAAATAGGTAGTTTTTGTGTTTTAGTAACATGTAGTAACATGAGCCGTTGAGGTATCGTTTTCCATGTTTCTGGGACGATAAGACCCAGTATGAAGTCGATTTTGACCAAACAAAAATGAAGGTTGAATGAATGAAAAATTGAGGTTCTAACAAGGTTTCAGCCTTAATTTGGTATAAAATCGTCGTTGTTCTGCACACAGTTTGGGTCCTCATTTGGGAACACATTTAGGCCCTAGTTGTGCTCCGAAACACGGCAGCCCTATCGGAATATACCGAGTGGTGTTATGGGAGAAAAATGGGAGTACAAATGGGGATTCTTGAGGTTTTGGTGAACATGAGCTTGTGACCGAATATGAAGTTGATTTCGACGAAAGAGTGAAGAATTTATGTTGTAACGAATCATTTTTTATAAGTCAAAAACATGGGAAATTGTCTGAAATCCCATAATCCCTAATCGCGTGTTCTAGATCTATGAACGACGAGTATCAAAGCATTCTAGAAGGCTTAGCGTATTCGAAGAACTAAACAGCTAGGAATCTACTAAGCCTTCCAAAAACGCCGCGAAGGACCGCGATTCCATAGAATCTTCGGCCTCCACATCCTGTGTCCTTGCTCGAATGCAAAACAGAATACGTTGGAGAGTCGTCTTGAAGTCGTCTAATTGCTTTTGAGGACCTAATGCCTGATATCCTGCAGGTGTCGAGGCGCTGTACCTCAGGTGGCTCGTTCGGTGGGAACTCCTCTCCGCTCGGGCTGTCCCTCCCGGGGACATCGTCAGTTTCCGATATCCGACGTCAGTTCTCACGGCCACGTGTGACCAACCTCCTCCCGTTATTCAAATTCTTACAGGTGATTAGCAATTGGGACGTTTCATTCTGTTCGTCGATACAGTGGGAAAGTGGGTGGCCCTTAAAAACCGCTGCAAAGTCCTTGTCACATGGGGTTTATTATTCTACAGAAATGCTGGCTGTACCTACATTTATTGTTTGTTTCATGTGAAATAATTGAAATAGCTATTTCTGATGGTTTCCACCAATTTTGGCCCCCAAAACACAAATTAGGTAGGTACGATCTTTTTTTTTTCAAATTATCCATGATCATTGGTAGTGCCACTTAATCGTCTTGATCTACGTGTTGAAACTTTTCCTAGTGCTATTCTACAAATTGATGGTGATTTCAGACGATTTCGCAGGTTTTTGCCTCATAAAAAATCAATTTTGGGAGCTGAACATCTGGTAAAACCTCAATTTTCCACTCCTTGGCCAAAATCGACCTCATATTCGATCTTCTCGTCCCCATAAACATGGAAAACGATACCTCAAAAGCTCATGTTACCAACATGTTGCTAAAACGCAAAAAGTACCTATTTTTACACACATTTTCACTCACAACACCCCTGGGTATATTCCGATCGGGCTGAAAAGTTTCGGGACACAACTAGGGCCCAAATAGAGCATGTGTGCGAAAGAACGACTTTTTTAGACCGAAAATGAAGCCTGTACACGTGATACGGCGGACGGCGTACGGCGGACGGCGGACGGACATTGCATTTTTTGAATCTACGCACCTTGAAACGGAAAAGAAAAAAGTTTGAGGGGGTGTTATAAAAATTTTTTGCTGAGCGATTACATAGGTGTATTATTCAGAGAATAATAAACCAATATTATTCAGAGAATAATAAACCAATATTATTCAGAGAATAATAAACCAAAACGCTGCAAAGTCCTTGTCACATGGGTTTATTATTCTATTGGACGTACCTACAGAAATGTTGGCCGTTCATTTATTGTTTCTTTAATGCGAAATAATTGAAATAGGTCTGATGGTTTCTACCAATTTTGGCCCCCAAAACACGCATTAGGTACCTACGCTCCTTTTTTTTCAAAATTATCTTTGATCATTGGTAGTGCCATTTAATCGTCGATCCACTTTATCTAGTGTTATTATACAAATTTATGGTGATTTCAGACGATTTCCCAGGTTTTTGACTCATAAAAAATCAATTTTGAGAGCTGAACATTTGATAGAACCACAATTTTCACTCTTTGGACAAAATCGACTTCATATTCGGTCTTCTCGTCCCAAAAAACATGGAAAACGATACCTCAAAAGCTCATGTTACTAACATGTTACTAAAACACAAAACGCTGCCAGGTCCTTGTTACATGGGTTTATTATTCTACTGGACCTACAGAAATGTTGGCCGTTCATTTATTGTTTCTTTAATGCGAAATAATTGAAATAGCTATTTCTGATGGTTTCTACCAATTTTGGCCCCCAAAACACGAATTAGGTACGCTCCTTTTTTTCAAAATTATCTTTGATCATTGGTAGTGCCATTTAATCGTCGATCCACTTTATCTAGTGTTATTATACAAATTTATGGTGATTTCAGACGATTTCCCAGGTTTTTGACTCATAAAAAATCAATTTTGAGAACTGAACATTTGATAGAACCACAATTTTCCACTCTTTGGACAAAATCGACTTCATATTCGGTCTTCTCGTCCCAAAAAACATGGAAAACGATACCTCAAAAGCTCATGTTACTAACATGTTACTAAAACACAAAACGCTGCCAGGTCCTTGTTACATGGGTTTATTATTCTACTGGACCTACAGAAATGTTGGCCGTTCATTTATTGTTTCTTTAATGCGAAATAATTGAAATAGCTATTTCTGATGGTTTCTACCAATTTTGGCCCCCAAAACACGAATTAGGTACCTACCTACGCTCCTTTTTTTCAAAATTATCTTTGATCATTGGTAGTGCCATTTAATCGTCGATCCACTTTATCTAGTGTTATTATACAAATTTATGGTGATTTCAGACGATTTCCCAGGTTTTTGACTCATAAAAAATCAATTTTGAGAGCTGAACATTTGATAGAACCACAATTTTCACTCTTTGGACAAAATCGACTTCATGTTCGGTCTTCTCGTCCCAAAAAACATGGAAAACGATACCTCAAAAGCACATGTTACTAATATGTTACTAAAACACAAAACGCTGCCAAGTCCTTGTTACATGGGTTTATTATTCTACTGGACCTACCTACAGAAATGCTGACTGTTCATTTATCGTTTCTTTCACGAGAAATAATTCGAATAGCCATTTCTGATTGATTCCACCAATCCACTGGTTGTGAAGTTCTTGTGCCACTGCTCCCTTTGGTCTAAATCCGACTCTAAAACGAGAAATTGGCAGTTTTACTGTTGAGATTTCTACCGCTGGTTGTACATTGTCAAATCCCTGTTGAATACTATTAGTTATGTATGAAGTATTTTTTTTTTAAACATTTATATTAGGAGAAATCTTTTCTTCATGTACAGATACCTATAACATGTACTTTGTTACTGTTTTATTGCTAAAATATGATGAATTTGAATTTGAATTTGAAAAGGACAATGGTAATTTAAGTTAACTCGCTGCCGCGAGTAACCGCTATACTTTCGACTTCGACGGAGAAAAATGAAGTGAGAAATTAAGTGACGATGAATTATATTCAATTTCTAAGCCAGGTTGAGGTAATATATATTTTCTTTACGCATTTCTGGTATTTTCTTCGTCGGCCTAAATCCATTAGTTCTGTACCAGACGTAACCTGGGGCGTTCGCCCAAACACATAGCTTTTTGGTTTATTATTCCGTGAATAATAAACCAATCCATGTGTGTTATAATTTTTATAACACCCTCTCAAAATTTTTGGTTTATTATTCTGTGAATAATACACCTATGTATTCGCTCAGCAAAAAATTTTTATAACACCCCCTCAAAATTTTTTCTTTTCCGTTTCAAGGTGCGTTTTTCTTTTCCGTTCCAAAAATGCAATGTCCGTCCGCCGTACGCCGTCCGCCGTCCGCCGTACGCCGTATCACGTGTACAGGCTTCATTTTCGGTCTAAAAAAGTCGTTCTTTCGCACACATGCTCCATTTGGGCCCTAGTTGTGTCCCGAAACTTTTCAGCCCGATCGGAATATACCCAGGGGTGTTATGAGTGAAAATGTGTGTAAAAATAGGTACTTTTTGCGTTTTAACAACATGTTAGTAACATGAGCTTTTGAGGTATCTTTTTCCATGTTTTTGAGGACGAGAAGACCGAATATGAAGTCGATTTTGACCAAAGACGCGGAAATTGAGGTTTTACCAAAGGTTCAGCTCCCAAAATTGGTTTTTTATGAGTCAAAAACCTGGAACACTGTCTGAAATCACCATAAATGTGTACAATAACATTGGAAAAAGTGTAAACAGGTGAATCAAGACCATTAAATGCCACTACCAATGATCAAAGATGATCTTAAAAAAAAAGAAAAAAAAAGCGTACCTATTTCATGTTTTGGGGGCCAAAATTGGTGGAAATCATCAGAAATAGCTATTTCAATCATTCCACATGAAAGAAACAATACATTTAACAGCCGACAAAAATCTCTAGAACTCCAATAGAATAATAAACCCATGTGACAAGGACTTTGCAGCGTTTTTCTTTTCCGTTTCAATATGCGTAGATTCCAAAATTGCAATGGCCGTCCGCCGTACGCCGTATCACGTGTACCGGCTTCATTTTCGGTCTAAAAAATTCGTTCTTTCGCACACATGCTACATTTAGGCCCTAGTTGTGTCCCGAAACTTTGCAGCCCGATCGGAATATACCCAGGGGTGCTATGAGTGAAAATGTGTGTAAAAATAGGTACTTTTTGCGTTTCAGCAACATGTTAGTAACATGAGCTTTTGAGATATTGTTTTCCATGTTTTTGGGACGAGAAGACCGAACATGAAGTCGATTTTGACCAAAGAGTGGAAAATTGTGGTTCTATCAAATGTTCAGCTCTCAAAATTGATTTTTTATGAGCCAAAAACCCGGGAAATCGTCTGAAATCACGATCAGTTTGTATAATAACACTAGAAAAAGTTTCAACACGTGGATCAAGACAATTAAAATGACACTACCAATCATCAAAGATAATTTGGAAAAAAAACACCTACCCAATTCGTGTTTTGGGGGCCAAAATCGGTAGAAACCATCAGAAGTAGCTATTCGAATTATTACACGTGAAAGAAACAATAAATGAGCAGCCAATATTTCTGTAGGTATGTCCAATAGAATAATAAACCCATGTGATAAGGACTTTGCAGCGTTTTTGAATGGCGTTCTCACGCCATTCGCCCTAACTCAGATCTCGCGCACTTTTACTACAGAACAAAATCGCAGTGAAATACGTTATCTACTGTGTTATTTCCTTGGGACGTTATCGGATTCCACACGTGGAACTGGAAGCACACGACGTCACGCTTAAAACAAATCTTACTTTAGTAATTGCGATTATGCAGGTGTAAGAAGGCAGTGGGAAGCGGGGACGTACCGTAAAGGTTGGTTACAGCGGCGGGTTTTCAACGAAAGCCGTAACTCATGTCCTTGGCTCTCTGACCACGAAGGCTTAACA
Organism: Leptopterna dolabrata; assembly: GCA_954871275.1. Taxonomy (NCBI): domain Eukaryota; kingdom Metazoa; phylum Arthropoda; class Insecta; order Hemiptera; family Miridae; genus Leptopterna; species Leptopterna dolabrata. The sequence goes on along the minus strand of OX940986.1, from coordinate 30,959,991 downwards.
AATAAGTCTAGTTGGACAGAGAGGGAGGAAGAGAAAGAAACCAAAAAAGAGAGATAGGAGGATGAAGGAGGGCGAAGTGGGGGTCCGCCAGATTAGCCACCTTGATGCATTGCTCGCCTTCCAAGTCTGATCAATAACCAGCTCTTGGGGTTTGTTAGCCTCCATCGCGAGAGCGACTTGACACAAGGTCTGGCAGGAGGGGGATAAATGGTTTTCTTTTGGCTCCCACTGCCTCGATGATTTCCTTCTGCCAGTGGTGGATCCTAATTTTAAGACGTCGGACAATTTTTGGACGAGGGCAGGAAAAAGGAGAAGAAATTGTAAAATGGTGTACTGAATTGTAATTGTAAAATGATCCCTAAAAAACATAGAACAGGGTGCGTCACAAGCCGAAGTTTACAAAGACTTTAAAAATATATAATTTTGCACAATGCTTCACTTCGGTATATATGTGCGAAAGAACGAATCTTTTTAAACGAAAATGATAAGGATGATGGATGATAAGGCGGGTGGCTGACCTACATGGCATTTTAAAAATCTACGCACCTGGAAAAAAAACTGTACTGTGGTGTACTGAATTGTAATTGTACTGAAATGAGTAACCCAGTGGCCGAAATCAGAGGGAGAGCTCAAAGAGAGCGATGTGTAACGGGCGTATCATATACAGTGTGGTTAGGAACGTACTCAGCCTGTTAAAAACCCCTCAAAGTCCTTGTCAATTGGGTTTATTATTCTATTGGACATACCTACAAAAACGTTGGCTGTTCATTTATTGTTTCTTCTATGTGCAATAATTGAAATAACTATTTCTGACGATTTCCACCAATTTTGGCCCCCAAAAACTCGAATTAGGCTCCTATTTTTGACAAATTATCTTTGATTATTGATAGTGTCATTTCAACTGTCGCGATTCCCCTGTTAATACTACTTCTAGTGTTATACAAATTTACGGTGATTCAATACTATTTCCCAGGTTTTTGACCCTCAAAAAATGAATTTTGGGAGCTGAAACTTCGTTAGAACCTCAGTCCTTCACTCAGTGGTCAAAATCAACTTTATATTTTTGGTCTCCTCGCCCTAAGAAACATAGAAAAGGATACTTCACAAGCCGAAGTTTACAAAGACTTTAAAAATATATAATTTTGCACAATGTTTCGCCCATAACACCCTTCGGTATATGTGCGAAAGAACGAATTTTTTAAAACTAAAATACAAGTAGATATGGATGTTAAGGCGGATGGCGGACCAACATCCCATTTTAGGATTCTACGCACCTGAAAAAAAAACTGTACTGTGGCGTACTGAATTGTAATTGTACTGAAATGAGTGACCCAGTGGCCGAAATCAGAGGAACAGCTCAAAGAGAGCGATGTGTAACGGGCGTATCATATACAGTGCCGTTAGGAACGTACTCAGCCTGTTAAAAACCCCTCAAAGTCCTTGTCACATGGGTTTATTATTCTATTGGACATACCTAAGAAAACTTTGGCTTTTAATTTATTGTTTCTTCTACGTGCAATAATTGAAATAACTATTTCTGACGATTTCCACCAATTTTGGCCCCCAAAAACTCGAATTAGGCTCCTATTTTTGACAAATTATCTTTGATCATTGATAGTGTCATTTTAATTTTCGCGATTGCCCTGTTAATACTACTTCTAGTGTTATTATACAAATTTATGGTGATTCAATACAATTTCCCAGGTTTTTGGCAAAAAAAAAAGAATTCTGGGAGCTGAAACTTCGTGTAACCTCAGTCCTTCACTCATTGGTCAAAATAAACTTTATATTTGGTCTCCTCGCCCTAAAAAACATAGAAAAGGATACTTCACAAGCCGAAGTTTACAATGACTTTAAAAAATATATAATTTTGCACAATGTTTCACCCATAACATCCCTCGGTATATGTGCGAAAGAACGAATTTTTTAAAACTAAAATAAAAGTAGATATAGATGATAAGGCGGACGGCGGACCGACATCGCATTTTAGGATTCTACGCACCTGGAAAAGAAATTGTACTGTGGTGTACTGAATTGTAATTGTACTGAAATGAGTAACCCAGTGGCCGAAATCAGGGGAACAGCTCAAAGTGAGCGATGTGTAACTGGCGTATCAGATACATTGTGTTTAGGAACGTCTACAGCCTGTTAAAAACCCCGCAAAGTCCTTGTCACATGGGTTTATTATTCTATTGGACATACCTACAAAAACGTTGGCTGTTCATTTATTGTTTCTTCTATGTGCAATAATTGAAATAACTATTTCTGACGATTTCCACTACCCCCCCCCCCCCCGCAACACAAATTAGGCTCCTATTTTTGACAAATTATCTTTGATTATTGATAGTGTCATTTTAATTTTCGCGATTGCCCTGTTAATACTACTTCTAGTGTTATTATACAAATTTATGGTGATTCAATACAATTTCCCAGGTTTTTGGCCAAAAAAAAAGAAGAATTTTGGGACCTGAAACTTCGTGCAACCTCAATCCTTCACTCAGTGATCAAAATCAACTTTATATTTGGTCTCCTCGCCCTAAAAAACATAGAAAAGGATACTTCACAAGCCGAAGTTTACAAAGACTTTAAAAATATATAATTTTGCACTATGCTTCACCCACAACACCCTTCGGTATATGTGCGAAAGAACGAATTTTAAAAAACGAAAATTCAGGCAGATATGGATGATAAGGCGGACGGCGGACCGACATCGCATTTTAGGAATCTACGCACCTGGAAAAGAAATTGTACTATGGTGTACTGAATTGTAATTGTACTGAAATGAGTAACCCAGTGGCCGAAATCAGAGGGACAGCTCAAGGAGAGCGATGTGTGACGGGCGTAAAAACCCCCCCAAAAACTCGAATTAGGCTCCTATTTTTGACAAATCATCTTTGATTATTGATAGTGTCATTTCAACTGTCGCGATTCCCCTGTTAATACTACTTCTAGTGTTATACAAATTTACGGTGATTCAATTCTATTTCCCAGGTTTTTGACCCTCAAAAAATGAATTTTGGGAGCTGAAACTTGGTTACAACCTCAATCCTTCACTCGGTGGTCAAAATCAACTTTATATTTGGTCTCCTCGCCCTAAAAACATAGAAAAGGGTACTTCACAAGCCGAAGTTTACAAAGACTTCAATTTTGAGGGGTTGCCCAAATTTTTTTGTTCTTTCTGAATATGAAAGGACAGTAAAGTATTGTAAATGCTCAGATTCACCAAAGAAACACATCAAAAACCAAAATAAGATGTGAAAGCTTTTTCTTGCCAAAATGGGAATCAACTTGCAACTTACCGACATCGTCCACTGACAAAATGAGGTTCTAGAACGCGAGGGTTTGTTAAAAGCTGGAAATTGATTTTAAATTATACCGTTGTCTTTGGCCAAACTCCGAAAAAACGTTGAATTACTACCAAGTGAACCGAACCACGAGGAAGCTTTTGATTCAACTTTATTAACGTTTTAACCATCGAAGTTTTTAAAATTTGAATTAATTTCGGTTGAGTCATTTCCAACCCTACTTTAAGGATGATTCAAGTATTGTATTGTATGAATTAAACATTATGCTTAAGCTATATCTGCGACGTCACGATGACCAGAACAGAATCCTTCAAATAGTTTTCCCTGGCTATAACTGCCACTGAAAATCACAACCTTATATACTGTAAACTGATGAGTTACGAGACGCGAGGCCCATAACAAATCTACATTCAGAAACCTGGACATAATCTTCCACTCATCGCGGTGCTACATCATTTTCTCGGCCATTTCCAACGAAACGTCTCGACGAGTTGTTGCACTACGCAAGAGGTTTTCTCGGTTCCACAATTCAGTTTGGACGTCAAAAGCCGCTCCAAGCTCTTTGTTTGCGAAGAATGATGAAGAGCGATTATCAGGGGGTCCCCCACAAGTACTAATATGTGAAGCGCTTCAGGCCCCCCCAACCATGAATGGAAGGTCACCTCCTGTAACCTGACGCTCTTGTAAGTGTCGGATTTAATGTCGATCTGTAGATATTTCTGGCCTTTTTTTTCCACCTCAGCAGCCAACCTCGGGTTGTCCAGAGTTGTAAACAACGTTGTGGAATGCTGGAGGGCTGCACCCGGTTTCCGAGAGATGAGCTTTCGAGATATCTCAAAAAAAAAAAAAAATTACGGATGAAGACGCGTATTTCAAAGGAATATCAGTAGCCACTGGGAGGACTTTACCAGGTGAATCAAAATCAACCATTAGCAGAATTTTCGAAATTTATCAATTTCACGATAGGGTAGGTAGAAACAGTGAAACAAAACTACCTTTCCCTATCACATCTTAATTGAACTGACATTAAAAACTATGGAGAGGAAGAACTGCCAAGTGAGTTGAAACAATTACCCATAACGAAACCAGGGAGTAGAGAATATTTAACGAAATAATTCTATACAGTATATTTTCTCTTGATCTAGCTAAGGTTTTTATGGTTTTTTTTTAATTTTTCCCATAAAACCCCTTTCATGATTAAAAATACACAAAATCTGTATCCGTTCAGGGGAGAGGTTTAAGAAACGATGGGGCAAAGACCTGCATGGGGCAAAGCCCTGCATCGACTTTTTGAACAGTCCGCGAATGATTTGAGAACTGGCCACCAGGTAGCGGTTGGGGTTTTGCAACAGGTGCTCTGTTATCAAATCAAAGGCGTCTGGGAACACTGCAGGCCAAGGAAATGAGATAAAATTGTTTTTCACGTTTTTGATGGAATTTTCTTGGAACTTCAGTTCAAAATTGTGCGAGATTGGGTTGCATCAAATGTATCAACCGATTATCACTGAATAGTACTGTAACTAAGCTTTAATGTTGTGGATTAACTTCTGATTCAACTCTCTTCACGTAACCTTACTGATGAGCCATTCCCAAACACACCAAGTGGGGCAAGTCCTTGCAGGGTCTTGGGAGCCCTGCACACCTTGAGTGCAGGGCTTTGCCCCATTTAGTACTGGAACATAATTTGGCATTGTACCGAGCATTGTTAATAAAATACTTCATATTTATCATTTATTATATATGAAACAGGTGCGTATTACGTTCTAAGCGTAGTATTGTTATGTTCAAGAAATTAAAATAACCTTAAGGCCATTTGCGATTTGAAAATTTGTTCGTTGCTGTTCAAGTTCAGAAGAAATTAAACCAATATTTTGTGAGTTTTTGATAATAGTATATTTTTTTTTATCCATGTCCATCTAATTGGAGCATAGCTCTGCACTGCAGCCCATTGAATGGGGCGAAGCCCTGCCATTCTTATTTTTTGTTAAATCAAATTTTTCCGTGGATAATGATTGAAGGTGATTGGTGTTTTCAGTAGTTAAAGGTAAGATCCCTACCGAAAACTCAAACGTACAATTTTGAGGAAATCTGCTTCTGGTTGGTCACAATGGACAAAAACCCGAAAATTGCAGGGCTTTGCCTCCCACCTACCCTTTCTGTTTGTCAAACTTACACTAAGGCAGACGGACTTATACTAGGGCATACTGACGGTGAAGGTGTATGTGTAATCCATTTGTTCACCGAAAGGCGACCCTCAAAATGTCTCAAAAATGAGCAGGTATTCTCTGTTGGCCCCTACGAATAACATCAGATTCTGATGTCACTACGACGCCAGAAAACGTCGCACAATACCAAAAACATGGAGCAACAGCTAACTTTGGGTCAAAATACTGAGGGGTCTGCACGGTTAATCAGAATTTGCTGAAGAGTATTTTTTGGTGCCATGATGGCAAAAGGAAGCAAGTATTTGTCATATGTACTGGAAATATTATTTCTTCAAATATTACCACGCGTTTAGGTACCATTTGGACTATACCGAAAGGGCTCCTAGTAAGTGGACTAAAATTTCACAGAGATAAAATTTTACCGTTGCTCCAATTTTCATGATCATGAGAGCTAATATTGAATCCAGCAAGCGATCTCTTAAGATTGTAGGTACAGCGAAACCCCCAATATGAACACCTCCCAATAAGGGATACCTCCGAATAAGGTACAAATTCTACGACCGAAGCCGATTTGACTGAATGCATCTCCCAGTAAGAAACGTCTCCCAATAAGGAACGAATTATGTGGTCCCACATGGGTTGCTTATTTGGAGGTTTCACTGTATATATATTTAGCTACGTTTTCGCTACAACAATTTAGTTTAGCTACAGCAATTTTCGGTCTTTGCAGCTGTCGAGTGACGCCTAATGATGACCAAGGACAATCATTATAATATTGACAGGGCGCATGCGCGAGTGCTGAACCCAGTGCTCTGCGTCTTCCAGTATCCTGACGCATCTCATGTCCAACGGTCATCGCCTGCCCGTGTTAACCCGTTGACTTGGTAATGTCCCAGCTGATGGACGTCTCCTCCATGAAACGTTAACACCATTATCCGTCCGATGCACTTGCGACCGTCGAAGCTTGACCCCTGGACGTCGCATGTTCATGTTTTCACTTGTCAAGGGCGTAGTTCTGAAGCGCTGAGCCGACGCGTATAAATTTCGCTGGAAATAGAATATAACCGTGTCTCCTGTCATATTTACGTTGAACTGTGAACCTCACGAATAACTAACAGAGCTGCTACGTGTTGTATATTGTAGTGATCACTCGGAATTTGAAAGCATAATCTTGTGATACAGCTCAGGAATCGACTAAGATCAATGGGAGACGCGACATCAGTTCACAAAACCGCTGCAAATTATTACACAACGGTTTATTATTTACATGCATAGATACCCCTTCTGCGTAGATCACGGTCGTTTTCTGTGGCAAATGCCTACCCACCATCCCCCCCCCCCCCCCCACCACAGGGAAACCGATCGAGTGCTGGAGCCGGCCCAGGAATTAAAGTTTCATAAAAAGCAATATGAAAAACCTCAAAGTTCAGGTGTAGTTCTGAAGGTAAACTGTTGATGTGGAGTGAAAAAATATTTGTTCCCGGCTGGGACTCGATCCTCTACCCCACTGAGCTATGGGGCGCCACGGGTAAAGGCAAATGATGCGCGCCCTCAACTCAGCTTGATGCCTGCATACACACTGCTTTTTAGGACAAATTCAAATTTTATGGCGACATCGTAGAATGCTCCGGATGTTCTCAAAAATTCAGAACAAATCGAACTATTTAGAAATGCGAGAAAACACACACCTCAAAATACAATTTTCCGAGATCCCTATTTTAGACAGCTTAGTGACAGCAACGCCGAGCTTCGAGGACCAACTAGAGCCCAAACGGGACCTATAAACCAAATTTCGTGCATTTTGGTTCATGGAAACTAAGGAAAAAACCGCGGACGGCGTACGGCCGGAAATTTTTTAAATTTAACAGTCGTATTCTACGTCCCTTGAACCGTAAACCATGCAATTTTGAAGGGGGGGGGGGGGGGTCAAAACTTTTTTTTCATGGTTGATTTCTAAGGTTTACTATTGAAAATAATAAACCAAAATAATAAAACAAAAAACAATTTTCAGCTCATTTGGATTGTTCTGTTGATGAGATACAGCGGTGACGATGAACTGCTTAGACATTGAGAGACAAACTGACCGACACTATGAATGAATGAATGAAAGCTTTATTCCTAAAACATATAGACAAATACAAAAAAAATACAATTTTATGCAGTGGAATATACCCCAAAAACCATAGGACCTAGTCCTGTGCGGTTTGGGGCAATTGAGAACTTGAGTAATTAATAGTGTAACAAATTCAGGTAAATATTACAAGCATCAATACAGAGTAGAAGGAATAGTGTATATGTATCATGCATAAATACTAGAAAGAACGCTCATACAATAAGTAGGCCCTTTAACAGTCAACCACGAGAATATCTTTTTCTTGTATGCAGAGCGAGAGAAATTGGTGGGAAAAGTCATATCAACTGGGAGGGATCTCAGCAGAAATGGCATGCTGAAGTATATGTGTTTGGATGTACACCACAGACGAGTCTGGGGAGCCGGTAACTATAGAGAAGGAACCAAATTTCTTCCCTGCTGAATGAAATACAAAACGCGAGAGGCAGGTAAATTTGATTATGGAGGATACGAATAACATTTTTCTTGCGAGTCTACCAAGGTGGCAGAAACCTTGAGATCACTTTCGGAAGGAGAAAAATTGTGGCTCACTAAAATTAAAAATTTCACTCGCGCTTTGCGTTTTATTTTGCTCCCTCCGAAGGCAGGGAAGCCTTGGACTCGTGAATGAGTGAACAAAATTCATGTCCTCCAAAATGAAAATTTCCACAGCCATTTTGCGTTTCAGACATCGAGGAACATTTTTGGTTCCGCGTCTGTCTGTCTGTGGTAATTCCTTGTAACGCCCATAACTACCCGAAATGATGGTCGAAATGGGCTGAAATTTGGAGGGTAGGTGCGGGTTGGGTCACAGATGGTCCCGTACAAAAATAATTGAAAAATTACTGTAACTTTCGTCTGTGCATGCCCAAAAACGAAATACTTGAAACGCCCATAACAACCCTAAATATCGTTGAAATGAGTTCAAACTTGGAGGGCCGATCAGGAATAATACTTCGATAGTTCCAAATGAATTTCATTGGAATCGTACTGTAGCTTTCGTGTGCGCATGCGCGAACATGAAATGTTGACCACTTTCTTGTAACGCTTCTAACTACGCGAAAAACAGTCGTAGAGAGCTGAAATTTTGAGGGTGGATCGCAGATGGTCCCGTATCATAACGAACCTACCCAACTACTCTATACGTCCATGTGATTCAAGTGAGGAAGCTATACTGCCTACTCGAATTGGCAGACGTTTTTAATTCGTGTAGCGCTCATAAATGTACCTATGGGAGAATGATCGTAATGAGATGAAATTTGGAGGGTAGGTATGGGTTGAGCCCGATGGTCCCAGATGAATTTCATTGAAATCGCATTCTTCTGCACAAGCGCTTACGTGAAATCTACGGCGGAAACGACACAGAATGCTAATTTTTTAATTAAGCTATCTATATACCATATTAGACTTATTTGTTTGGTTTTCTCTTGAATAAAAAGCTTTCCCTGCCTTAGGTAGACAGCAAGAAAAACAGTAATATTACTTCATGCAACGACGCAGACTTTGTTTAAAACACAATTCGAACAACTTATTAGACCACAGTTCAGGTTAATGATGGACGGAAAGAGAGGAACAGCCTGACTGATCGAGTAGTGAGAACGAAAATAAGACTTCATTACCATCGGAGCGAGCAACTCGTAAAAACGCTTATCTGCCCATTTGTTGAACAAGCAAAAGGAATTAAATGTTGGCGTAATCGGAAGCCGGCGTTTAGAAAAAAGGGTTCAACACGAAACAAATGGGCAGGACGTTCTTGAAACGAACACAAAACCAGAACCGACTGTCAGTCTTGGAATCTGAAATTGTTTTGTGGGAAGTTGTCCTGAGAGGGTCTTCATGTCATTCCTTGTCTTAATCAAAGCAATTAGCGATAACGGTCACGTGTTATTAGCTGAGAGATTGCCGAGGTGAATAATGAGAAGTTAATGCGTACAAGGGTTTGGACGGTTAAAAAAAAGGCAAGAGCTTGGATGGGTCCGGGAGCTATCTGTCGTCCAAAGTTGAGATTTGCATCAATTTATACAGTGCATCTAACTGACCCAATAATAATCCCAATAGTAACTCGAACTCGTACTTAACCGAATAAAAAATATAATCAAAGTGTAACCGTCACATGTGGCCGAGTGGTCTAAGGCGTTGGTGTCTGAAGCCGTTCCGACTCCGTTGGCCCCGGGTTCGATTCCCGGCTATGAAACGAGATTTTACAAGGAGAAGTGCACTTGCTAATTAAACCATAAAGGATACTGAATTGAGATACCGCAAGGTTAACACAACGAATTAAGTATTTATTTTGTTATTTATATCCAAAGAGTACAAAAATCTGCCAGGCAGGGTGACCAGTATAACTTCCGCAACATAGTTACTTTGAATCCTACATGTTGAACGAATGAGTTGGTATCCTCAATGAGTACTAGATATAACCAAGGAACCAGCCTACTCACAGAAAAACCGCAACCACAATTTCCTATCAAACTTGGTTGAAGTCGAACGAGGTATCAACGAGATGGATAACTCAAAATAAGAGATCACGCCTGCTCATGCGTGGGTTTAGCGGTAATCCAATCGTTTATACATTTGAGAAAGCTCTGCAAAAACATTATATTATGGAGTATGTGCATGTATTAACTTTATTATTATTATTTATTTTTATTATTTTATTTTATTTTATGAAAGTAGATTCCACCCTGAGAATTTTGACACCAACCAGCACTATCCTACGATAAACAGGTCCAGGGGGTTCTTTTTCTAAGATTTTGGTTTATTATTTTCAATAATGAACCATTGGAATCGAGCATGAAAAAAAAAATTCTTACCCCCCCTCAAAATTTGATGGTTTACGTTTCAAGGTATGTAGAATCCAAAACTGCAATAAAAATATTTCTGTCTGTCCGCCGTACGCCGTACACCGTACGCCGTACGCCGTACGGGCCACTTTTCTTAGTTACCATGAAAAAAAAATTGATGAAATTCGGGTTATAGGTTCCGTTCGGCGTCTAGTTGGTCCTCGAAGCTCGACGTTACTGTGAGTCATCTCTAAGGGGTTCAAAATAGGGGTTGAAATTTTCAAAACCACCATACCATTTTTTTACGTAAATATTTTTACGGTTTTAAATAGTTCTTGAACTTGCGAGTTTTTTAAGACCATCCGGAGCATCGTACGTCCAGCCGTTCGTTCACAGTAAGGCCCCGAAGTTTGCACCGACAGGCATTTTCGACTCCAGTGTGAATGAAATTGTATACAATTCAAACCAAATCTCGTAACCAGAGACGCGCCCACAATAGGAATTTGTGAATACGGCCAATCATTGGTAGGGATCACCTGATTATATTGGCGGAGTATGAAGTCGAGTTGGTTGTTCTGTGATATTATTTAATTTGAAAAATGATGGCTCTTTTGGAGTTTGTTGGTAGGTAGTGTAACTTGAACAAACGTTGAAGTATTATTGATGGGTAAATTATTACTACGGTAAATCATTACTCAACGGTAAATTATTACACAACGGTTCATTATACCATCTACGTAGAAGGGGCTGGAGTTTGTTGGTAGGTACTTTTGCAACTTTTTTCACTCCTCATCAACAATTTCTTTTCAGAACTTCATTATGTGTGTTTCTTTTTGTCAGGTACTGTTTGTCATCGGCAGAATTATTTTAGCAACATTTAACTCGTGATTTAGGTAGGTACCTAGTAACGAGTACGGGGTTAGGTACTAACCTACGGAGGGTCTGCGATCTACATAATATGTATATAATAGAATAGTACATATCATATTATATAGAAGGGTTATCTATACATAGAGCTGTGATCTGTAACAGGAGGGTATTCTATACAAAATAATAAACCGTTGTGCAGGGATTTGCAGCGTTTTTTTTTCAGTAGCAACCAATTATGACGTCACTGCACCTCTCTCGCCTGCGCAGGACCCCTACTCACTGTGACGTCAGATTTTTTGATACTTCGAAAAATCATAGAAAAAGAACTACATATCGTAGGACAGCGCGAATGGTGTCAAAGCCCTCAGAATGGAATCTAGTTACATTAAAAAATACAGTGAAATCCCTCTATAGTGGACACCAACGGGACCAGCATGTATTACAAATATGGACATACATAAATAAAATATATAAAAAGGAACTTCACTTACGTGTATGTAAAAAAATAAAGAGACCTAAGCCTATACTTGGGATTGCTCAAGAATGGATAACGTCTGAAGATGTTACTAGTACTCGAATTTGATTTTTTAGGTAAGATGAATCGATTATCTACTTCTAGTAGTCGAAATTCTGTATTTTCTAAATCATTAGTATGATTCTATTTCGATATTTTTCATATCAGAATATTCATATCGTCAATATCACTGATGTCCGATTGCCTTAATAGTTAATATAGGATTATTAATTTCGTCTATTAAGTAAAGAAGTGGTTTTGACGCGCTCGGGAATGAATTGGTACGTTGCTTGGATGATCAACTGATTGAGGGATACACAAGGTTTGGACCAAGGTCCAAAGGATTCACCGTCCACTTCAAGGGGTTCATAATGACCACTTTGGTGTCCACGTCCACTATAGAGAGTGTCCACTACATAGGGGTTCAAACTCGTTGAATCTCCTATATCTACGCCAGGACCTTGGCCAAACTGTCCATTAAGAGGGGTGTCCACTATACAGGGGTGTCCACTAAGAGAGGTTTCACTGTATATATATCTAATATATAAAATTCTCGTGTCACAGTTTTCGTTGCCATACTCCTCCGAAACGGCTTGACCGATTTTGATGAAATTTTTTGTGCTTATCCGGTATCTATGAGAATCGGCCAACATCTATTTTTCATCCCCCTAAATGGTAGGGGTAGTCCACCCCTAAATTTTTTATTTTATTTTTTAGACAAAATTTTTTGTTTTCATTTTTCCACGATCACAGCATACAAAAATACATGCAACCCTAAATTTTCACCCCTCTACGATCAACCCCTATTTTTTATTTGTGAAATATAAACTTTAATTTTTTGGCAACATTTTTTTTTATTCTGTCGGCTTAAAAAAATAAATTGTACTTAATAAATTACTTATTGACTGTTCATAAATATTTATTAAATCCTATGATGTTAAAAAATCATTTATTAACAGTTGATAAAGCTTACAACACCAGCTGGAGAGCATGTACGTAGATTCAACGCACCTGTTGTTGAAGACGTTGCTGGAATCATGGTTGGCGACCGTACAGCTACGCGACAAATCGTGATTCGAAGAAGAAATAATGATCTTCAGTTCATCAGTGATACCCATCGTTCATAATATGACGCTCTCCAATATCATTTATTAACAGTTGATAAAGCTTATCAAATATAAACAAATTTTGGTTTATTATTTTCAATAATGAACCATTGGAATCGAGCATGAAAAAAAAAATTCTTACCCCCCCTCAAAATTTGATGGTTTACGTTTCAAGGTATGTAGAATCCAAAACTGCAATAAAAATATTTCTGTCTGTCCGCCGTACGCCGTACGCCGTACGGGCCACTTTTCTTAGTTACCATGAAAAAAAATTGATGAAATTCGGGTTATAGGTTCCGTTCGGCGTCTAGTTGGTCCTCGAAGCTCGACGTTACTGTGAGTCATCTCTAAGGGGTTCAAAATAGGGGTTGAAATTTTCAAAACGCCTATACCATTTTTTTACGTAAATATTTTTACGGTTTTAAATAATTCTTGAACTTGCGAGTTTTTTAAGACCATCCGGAGCATCGTACGTCCAGCCGTTCGTTCACAGTAAGGCCCCGAAGTTTGCACCGACAGGCATTTTCGACTCCAGTGTGAATGAAATTGTATACAAATCAAACCAATTCTCGTAACCAGAGACGCGCCCACAATAGGAATTTGTGAATACGGCCAATCATTGGTAGGGATCACCTGATTATATTGGCGGAGTATGAAGTCGAGTTGGTTGTTCTGTGATATTATTTAATTTGAAAAATGATGGCTCTTTTGGAGTTTGTTGGTAGGTAGTGAAACTTGAACAAACGTTGAAGTATTATTGATGGGTAAATTATTACTACGGTAAATCATTACTCAACGGTAAATTATTACACAACGGTTCATTATACCATCTACCTAGAAGGGGCTGGAGTTTGTTGGTAGGTACTTTTGCAACTTTTTTCACTCCTCATCAACAATTTCTTTTCAGAACTTCATTATGTGTGTTTCTTTTTGTTAGGTACTGTTTGTCATCGGCAGAATTATTTTAGCAACATTTAACTCTTGATTTAGGTAGGTACCTAGTAACGAGTACGGGGTTAGGTACTAACCTACGGAGGGTCTGCGATCTACATAATTATGCATAGAATAGTACATATTATATTATATAGACGGGTTATCTATACATAGAGCTGTGATCTGTAACAGAAGGGTATTCTATACAAAATAATAAACCGTTGTGCAGGGATTTGCAGCGTTTTCTATCCGTTTCAGTTTTTTACCTTCATTTATTTATATGTTGCTGTACAGTCAGCAATGCCAAAAAAGCGCAAAGGGGCCAATTTGAGTTGTCGAACGAGCCGTTCCAGAGCCAAGCAAGATTTAAGAGCACGAAGACCAAGCGAACAAATTCAAGAAGACAATGCAAATTTGCGTGCGAGAATGTCGGAGTTACGTGAACAACGATCACAAGAGGCACGAGATGAACAAAATCAACAAAGACAACTAGAACGAAGACAAAGTCGCAGATTCATAGTCGACAGACGTAGAGGATTTGACCAACAACGCCAACAAGTTCATCGAGCATTTCTGTCAGATTCATTTCTTCGACTAGCATTCCAGTACGAGCCTGATGTTGAATATTATGCTCATTCCAAAGTGGTTATTGGTACTTTGGAGAAGGAATGCCCGCATTGTCATGCACTTAAATTTAAAAATGAGCCACTTGGGATGTGTTGCTCATCAGGAAAAGTACAACTAACCGAAATTGAAACACCACCTGAGCCATTGCACGGTTTACTTATTGGTACTGATCCAGATTCTAGCCTGTTCCTGAAGTCAATTCGCACTTTCAATTCATGTTTCCAAATGACATCATTTGGAGCAACAGAAATAGTTAGCAATGTTGCAGCAAACGGTCAACAATTTAATTCCACGTTTAAAATCAAAGGCCAAGTTTATCACAAAGTGGGATCATTGCTTCCAGTGCCAAACGAATCTCATAAATTTTTACAAATATACTTTATAGGTGGCGAGGACTCCGAACGTGCACTTGCCAATCGCGTGGATGATTATGTCATGACTTAGAATAAAAAATTTCATATGACCCTGAATTTTTCACCCATTTACGATCAACCCCTATTTTTGGTTTATTATTTTCAATAATGAACCATTGGAATCGAGCATGAAAAAAAAAATTCTTACCCCCCCTCAAAATTTGATGGTTTACGTTTCAAGGTATGTAGAATCCAAAACTGCAATAAAAATATTTCTGTCTGTCCGCCGTACGCCGTACGCCGTACGCCGTACGGGCCACTTTTCTTAGTTACCATGAAAAAAAATTGATGAAATTCGGGTTATAGGTTCCGTTCGGCGTCTAGTTGGTCCTCGAAGCTCGACGTTACTGTGAGTCATCTCTAAGGGGTTCAAAATAGGGGTTGAAATTTTCAAAACCACCATACCATTTTTTTACGTAAATATTTTTACGGTTTTAAATAGTTCTTGAACTTGCGAGTTTTTTAAGACCATCCGGAGCATCGTACGTCCAGCCGTTCGTTCACAGTAAGGCCCCGAAGTTTGCACCGACAGGCATTTTCGACTCCAGTGTGAATGAAATTGTATACAATTCAAACCAAATCTCGTAACCAGAGACGCGCCCGCAATAGGAAATTTGGCGGAGATAAAATCATTGGTAGGGATCACCTGATTATGAAGTCGAGTTTGTTGGTAGGTAGTGAAACTTGAACAAACGTTGAAGTATTATTGATGGGTAAATTATTACTACGGTAAATCATTACTCAACGGTAAATTATTACACAACGGTTCATTATACCATCTACGTAGAAGGGGCTGGAGTTTGTTGGTAGGTACTTTTGCAACTTTTTTCACTCCTCATCAACAATTTCTTTTCAGAACTTCATTATGTGTGTTTCTTTTTGTTAGGTACTGTTTGTCATCGGCAGAATTATTTTAGCAACATTTAACTCGTGATTTAGGTAGGTACCTAGTAACGAGTACGGGGTTAGGTACTAACCTACGGAGGGTCTGCGATCTAAATAATTATGCATAGAATAGTACATATCATATTATATAGACGGGTTATCTATACATAGAGCTGTGATCTGTAACAGAAGGGTATTCTATACAAAATAATAAACCGTTGTGCAGGGATTTGCAGCGTTTTTATTTGTGCATTATAAACTTTAATTTTTTGGCAAATAATTTCTTTAATTTTTTTTATTCTGTCGACTTTTAAAAAAATTTCATATTACTCTCAATTTTTCACCCCTCTACGATCAACCCATTCACAAGGACAAACATTGTCTGTATGTGGCTTAGATTTGGAAACACCGTGCTTTTCTCATGGACAACTATATGTGGCATGTTCTCGCGTGGGAAAACCATCCAGTTTGTTTCTGTTGGCTAAAGACGGACTAACCAAGAATATTGTACACTCTATTGCGCTGAGAGATTAATTTTTGGTTTATTATTTTCAATAATGAACCATTGGAATCGAGCATGAAAAAAAAAAATCTTACCCCCCCTCAAAATTTGATGGTTTACGTTTCAAGGTATGTAGAATCCAAAACTGCAATAAAAATATTTCTGTCTGTCCGCCGTACGCCGTACGCCGTACGCCGTACGGGCCACTTTTCTTAGTTACCATGAAAAAAATTGATGAAATTCGGGTTATAGGTTCCGTTCGGCGTCTAGTTGGTCCTCGAAGCTCGACGTTACTGTGAGTCATCTCTAAGGGGTTCAAAATAGGGGTTGAAATTTTCAAAACCACCATACCATTTTTTTACGTAAATATTTTTACGGTTTTAAATAGTTCTTGAACTTGCGAGTTTTTTAAGACCATCCGGAGCATCGTACGTCCAGCCGTTCCTTCACAGTAAGGCCCCAAAGTTTGCACCGACAGGCATTTTCGACTCCAGTGTGAATGAAATTGTATACAATTCAAACCAAATCTCGTAACCTGAGACGCGCCCACAATAGGAATTTGTGAATACGGCCAATCATTGGTAGGGATCACCTGATTATATTGGCGGAGTATGAAGTCGAGTTGGTTGTTCTGTGATATTATTTCGCTTGAAAAATGATGGCTCTTTTTTTAATTTCAACTGGCATAATTGATAGTAAAAATATGAATAATTATTTTTGATGTTTAGATAGCTATCAAGGATTGTAATTTAAAATATATTCGTTAATTTAATAACGATTACTTTATTAACCTAAATTAAACATACTTTTATTGTTTATACCGCTTTTGATTATAAATATATCCCCGCACACTTACAGAAGATAGTTATTTTTATTGAATTAAAAAAATGTTTCCTAGGAAAGAATGTTTCCTAATGTTTCCTAGATACAAGGCAAAACAACGTTTGAATGCTTAGTAGTTGGATGCTTTAGCCCATCGTTGAATAGTTTATACGACAATTTGTTTTTTCCGGCTGCAACGCGCCGGGTAACCGGCTAGTAATTATATAAACCACTTTTGTGACCCAGCACATACCCCACTGAAGGGCTCCTGAAATTTGATAAAATTTGTCGAACATTACCGGAAATTATACTATTATTCCACTAACTACTGTGGAATCCCTTAAAATTCGTAGAGGACCATCAGGCACCCAACTTTTATGATCCCCAATAATGTCAGCAAGTTACGGGACTGCCAGGAATTTCTTGTATTCGTATGCTCAGACGACTATCGGGAGGAATTGTGTCTCAACTTCCATTCTGATTCACATGTCGACGAAACAAAAACTAAAAGCAGAGGAAAATGGTCATATCTTATTCGAAAACTGTTCCATGAAGAACACCCACAGAGTTTGTAGAAGACATCCAATTCTTCCTATATCCCATACGTGATTGAGCTCCGATAAGATTTTTCTTTCTTTTTTTCCCCTATAATATCACTCTTCCTTTACTGAATTTCTCCATACCCACACAACGATACTTCCCCACCAAAAGCTCATAAAAGAAGTCATAACATTTTGTCCAGGGATTTACGGCAGTTTTATTACTTGCTTCTCGTTCACGAATCGGAAAAGTGGAATCCGGCAAGGCATTTTTTTTTCCCCCGAAGCCACCAAGTGACCGAGTGCCGATAAATTTCAGTGGGCCGCTAATAAATTTGTGACGTCTAACAAATTAAATCCGCTGCCCTCGGTGACGGTCGGTGAGTTTCGCTGAGGACCACCGTAAAAGGTTGACGAGGAACCAGGTTTAACCCCATAATAAAACGGTCTGTCAAGTGGATTTAATGTTCCCGATGATTTCGTCTTCGGTTTAGCAGTCGCTGCTGAATGACAGCGAGCCGGTCTCATTTGCCCAAAAAGGTGGGGAAAAGCTGTGCACGTATCGGTACGAAGAAAACGAACACAACACTCCGAGAGAACAGATCGTCAATCCCTTTCGATAAGCACCACCCAAGAGAGGGAAATTCAAGACTACTACACACTTTTATTGGGAAGTTGGATAACAAAAGATGTTCTGTTTTACGACTCTGTTCGAGTTGCTTGTTCTTGATATTATTTCATTTGAAGACTGACGGTTATTTTGGATTTTATGGAAGGTACCTTGATTTTGACTATTTGTTCGTTTTTGGTTTATTATTTTCAATAATGAACCATTGGAATCGAGCATGAAATTTTTTTTTTTAACACCCCCTCAAAATTTGATGGTTTCCGTTTCAAGGTTATGTAGAATCCGAAAATGCAATAAAAAAATTTCTGTCCGTCCGCCGTACTGAGCACTTTTCTTAGTTATACCATGAAACAAAATTGACGAAATTCGGTTTATAGGTCCCATTTGGGGTCTAGTTGGTCCTCGAAGCTCGGCGTTAATGTCAGTCATCCCTAAGTGGTGAAAAATAGGGGTTGAAGTCTCCAGGACGCCGTTATCTCGAATTTTTTAATGTTTTTAAATAGCTCTCGAACTTGGGAGTTTTTTAAGACCACCCGGAGCATTCCACATCCAGCCGTTCGTTCACAGTAAGGCCCAGAAGTTTGCACCGACATGTATTTTCAAAGGACGGTGAATGAAATTGTATACATTCAACCCAAATATCATCACTAGGTACGCGCTAACAATCGGTAATTGGTCTGAGATCATCATCGCTAGGGAGCACCCACGCAGAAGAGGGGGCATCTACGTAGAAGGGGCTGGAGTTTGTTGGTGGGTACTTTTGCAACTTTTTTCACTCCACATCAACAATTTCAGTTCAGAACTTCATTATTCGCGTTTCTTTTTGCCGTTTTAGTTACTGCTTGTCATCGACAGAATTATTTTAGCAACATTTAACTCGTGATTTAGGTAGGTACCTACTAACGAGTACGGGGTTAGGTACTAACCTACGGAGGATCTGCGATCTACATAATATGTATATAATAGAACATATTATATTATATAGACGGGTTATCTGTACAGACAGCTGTGATCTGTAACAGAAGGGTATTCTGTACAAAATAATAAACCGTTGTGCAGGGATTTGCAGCGCCTTTTCTGTTTTCCCCGCACTTGTACAAAAGAACGACCCTACTAAATCAGGGTCTTAGGAATAGGAATTAGGTCACCTACGCAGAGGTTTCCACACAGGAAAATGATAAACCGCTATTCAACAACTGCAGCGTTTTATTGTAATCTAACTTCTCAATGATGAAGTGGATGTGCTACAAAAAAAAAGAAAACGTCTGCCAATTCGAGTAGGCAGTATAGCTTCCTCACTTGAATCACTGGACGTATAGAATAGCTAGGGTAGGTTCATTTTGATACGAGACCATTTGCGATACAACCCGCGTGTTCCCTCAAAATTTCAGCTCTGTACGACTGTTTTTGTGCGTAGTTGGAAGCGTTACAAGGAAATGGTCAACATTTCATGTTCGCGCATGCGCAGACGAATGAAATTCTTATGGAACTATCAAAGAATTATTCCTGATCGACCCTCCAAATCTGAGCTCATTCCAACGATACTTAAGAGTAGTTACGGTCGTTTGAAGTAGTTCAGTTTGCGCATGCGCAGACGGAACGATTTCCATGTTTTTGAAATGGGACCATTTCCGATCCAACCCGCGTGTACCCTCGAAATTTCAGCTCTGCAGGAGTGTTTTTTTGCGTAGTTAGAAGCGTTACAAGGAAATGGTCGACATTTCATGTTCGCGCATGCGCACACGAAAGCTACAGTACGATTCCAATGAAATTCATTAGGAACTATCAAAGTATGATTCCTGATCGACCCTCTAAGTTTGAACTCATCTCAACGATATTTAGGGTAGTTATGACCTTTTCAAGTATTTCACGTTTGAAATTCACCGTAATTTTGGTTTATTATTTTCAATAATGAACCATTGGAATCGAGCATGAAAAAAAAAATTCTTACCCCCCCTCAAAATTTGATGGTTTACGTTTCAAGGTATGTAGAATCCAAAACTGCAATTAAAATATTTCTGTCTGTCCGCCGTACGCCGTACGCCGTACGGGCCACTTTTCTTAGTTACCATGAAAAAAAATTGATGAAATTCGGGTTATAGGTTCCGTTCGGCGTCTAGTTGGTCCTCGAAGCTCGACGTTACTGTGAGTCATCTCTAAGGGGTTCAAAATAGGGGTTGAAATTTTCAAAACGCCTATACCATTTTTTTACGTAAATATTTTTACGGTTTTAAATAGTTCTTGAACTTGCGAGTTTTTTAAGACCACCCGGAGCATCGTACGTCCAGCCGTTCGTTCACAGTAAGGCCCCGAAGTTTGCACCGACAGGCATTTTCGACTCCAGTGTGAATGAAATTGTATACAATTCAAACCAAATCTCGTAACCAGAGACGCGCCCACAATAGGAATTTGTGAATACGGCCAATCATTGGTAGGGATCACCTGATTATATTGGCGGCGTATGAAGTCGAGTTGGTTGTTCTGTGATATTATTTCGCTTGAAAAATGATGGCTCTTTTGGAGTTTGTTGGTAGGCAGTGAAACTTGAACAAACGTTGAAGTATTATTGATGGATAAATTATTACTACGGTAAATCATTACTCAACGGTAAATTATTACACAACGGTTCATTATACCATCTACGTAGAAGGGGCTGGAGTTTGTTGGTAGGTACTTTTGCTACTTTTTTCACTCCCCATCAACAATTTCTTTTCAGAACTTCATTATGTGTGTTTCTTTTTGTTAGGTACTGTTTGTCATCGGCAGAATTATTTTAGCAACATTTAACTCGTGATTTAGGTAGGTACCTAGTAACGAGTACGGGGTTAGGTACTAACCTACGGAGGGTCTGCGATCTACATAATTATGCATAGAATAGTACATAAATATTATATTATATAGACGGGTTATCTATACATAGAGCTGTGATCTGTAACAGAAGGGTATTCTATACAAAATAATAAACCGTTGTGCAGGGATTTGCAGCGTTTTTCAATGATTTTCGTATGGGACTATCTGTGACCCAACCCGCACCTACCCTCCAAATTCCAGCCTATTTCGAACATAATTTCGGGTAGTTATGGGCGTTACAAGGAATTACCACAGACAGACACGGAACCAAAAATGTTCCTCGATGTCTGAAACACAAAATGGACGTGGAAAATTTCACTTTGGAAGACATACATTTTTTTTACTCAATCACGAATCCAAGGCTTCCCTGCCTTCGGTAGTGAGGAAGCAAAAAAAGTATTTTCTTTTGAACGCTGCAGTTATTGAGCTACAGTGAAGCGAGCTTGAGAAAACGAGGAGTCTGGCAATTTGACCATACACAGTCGTTTGATTATCTAGTTTTCTCGTGCGTAGTGAAATCCCACTGAAGCTGATACGTATCTGACGCACTGAAAATCCTAAATTTTAAAACGCGGAGTCTTTGAAACAAAGTAAATTTCCATTCCATTCTAAAGATAATCGTCTGAAACTTCGGACGTTGCACCTCAGGGCAAGATCTGAGACTAGCGCCAATCTTAGTCGCTCGAGCACGTTTTAACGACCTACAGCGATCATCCTCAATCTATCCAAGGGCTTGCGGGTGTAATAGGGAACGGGCCGCTACGAGGCTCAATCCATTAGTTTTATTACTTATTTACTTCAGATTTAACCGGCACGCCTCGGAAGATCAGCGGTATAAAAATTGATAATTGCAGTCACAGCTGGAGAGGAGAGTGTAGAATGAACCGTTTTGTACGTAACAAGACATCTTCTTACACGACCATGGATATCTAATCATGGATATAATAGTGGATAAATCTGTATACCTGGACATATATTGGGAGGATTTTGACCGTTGATCAACAGTTGTCTGCAAATGTTGACGTATTTCTTTACAATACAACCCTTTTACAATCGCTGTTCCTTTACAATACCATGAGAAAAAATCGACCGCATCTCAACAATTGGAGACGACTACCTGGATATATGTATATCTGTATAACCTGTATAATAAATTTGAATGCAACTGATTGTCCACTGATACGTTACGCTTACCACAAATAATTACTACTAACAGCCACTAGACGACATCATCTCCATGTTACGTTTGTCTACCTGCATATCACTGTTATACCTAAGCATATCGTCCAGAAAGTGATCTAGGGCCATTAGAATGAGGAGTGCCCACTGACTTCTGTTTACATTTTGACATGGATATGTCATATGGCTGGGGGTCATTCCAAAATTTGCGTGATACAAAACAATTTGACGTTTTTTGGCGCAATTCCCGTGGTGGTAGAGACTTGAAATTTGGAATCTAGCCTCCTTGGGACTTACACTTTAAGCAGCATAGGGCTGGGATCAGCTGAGTGGCTCCTAAAGCTAATTTGTATGTTATTCACGCTATGAAGCTGTAATTTGGTATGTAGCATCCTTAGGACTTTACGAACTAAATCACTCGCGACGAAACCGTGGAAACCCATTTCAAAGAAAAACGGAGTTATCGAAAAAATAGTCTATTTCCACTAATACACGAAAAACGCAAAAAAAACCCTGTTATACCGGTTTCGGTCATAACACACAACATTGTGTGTTACTGACGATGGTTTGATCACCGCAACCGGTATAACAGTGTTTTTTGCGTTTCTCGTGTATTAGTGAAAAAATAGACTATTTTTCGATAACTCCGTTTTTCTTTTTCTTAGGACTTTAACCTGACGCTGCCCAGGCCCGGGATCAGCTGAGTGGCTCCTAATGCTAATTTCTATGCTATTCACTCTATGCAAATTACTTAATTTCTCCCTTACTGCGAAAAACAGACATATCCATGATCAGATGTTTTTCCCAATAAGGGAGAAATTCGGGGGCCAAAATAGGTGGAAACCATCAAATTTATGTAGGAAGGTATCTATGTATTTCTATTTTTCTTAAAACGTTAAGTAGGCGCTTAAAACGTTTTTATTTATTTAAAGTAGGCCCCACTCTAAGAATTTTGAGACCAACCACACTCTCCTATGATGAACAGTTCTTTTTCTATGAGCTTTCAAGGTTTCGGCAACGAGAGACGTCACACTGGGCAAGGGGCTCATAGAAAAAGAACTATCCGTCTTAGGAGAGTGCGGTTGGTCGCAAAGTTCTTAGAATGGAACCTATTTTCATTTAAAAATAGGAAAGCAACATAAACAGTAGTCATTGATACTCCTCCCCCCGTTCCTACTACAATGACTACTGCTACCGCCGCCCCTGGATGGAACTATCTATTTAATCTAACAGGAGTAAAGGACCGGGTTTCAAAAATTATCAGAATTGAAGAAAAGGGTGTTCTAACTAAAATCAATATTCGAAGTCATTTTTAGGAAAAGGAAACGCACGTTGAACTGAAAACTGATTATAGAAACCAGAGCTAACAACGCTGACTTCTATTAAGAACCACCCATCTCAATTATCTCAAAAACGCTGCAAATCCCTGCACAACGGTTTATTATTTTGTATAGAATACCCTTCTGTTACAGATCACAGCTCTATGTATAGATAACCCGTCTATATAATATGATATGTACTATTCTATTATATGCATATTATGTAGATCGCAGACACTCCGTAGGTTAGTACCTAACCCCGTACTCGTTACTAGGTACCTACCTAAATCACGAGTTAAATGTTGCTAAAATAATTCTGCCGATGACAAACAGTACCTAACAAAAAGAAACACACATAATGAAGTTCTGAAAAGAAATTGTTGATGAGGAGTGAAAAAAGTTGCAAAAGTACCTACCAACAAACTCCAGCCCCTTCTACGTAGATGGTATAATGAACCGTTGTGTAATAATTTACCGTTGAGTAATGATTTACCGTAGTAATAATTTACCCATCAATAATACTTCAACGTTTGTTCAAGTTTCACTACCTACCAACAAACTCCAATAGGGCCATCATTTTTCAAATTAAATAATATCACAGAACAACCAACTCGACTTCATACTCCGCCAATATAATCAGGTGATCCCTACCAATGATTGGCCGTATTCACAAATTCCTATTGTGGGCGCGTCTCTGGTTACGAGATTTGGTTTGGATTGTATACAATTTCATTCACACTGGAGTCGAAAATGCCTGTCGGTGCAAACTTCGGGGCCTTACTGTGAACGAACGGCTGGACGTACGATGCTCCGGATGGTCTTAAAAAACTCGCAAGTTCAAGAAATATTTAAAACCGTAAAAATATTTACGTAAAAAAATGGTATAGGCGTTTTGAAAATTTCAACCCCTATTTTGAACCCCTTAGAGATGACTCACAGTAACGTCGAGCTTCGAGGACCAACTAGACGCCGAACGGAACCTATAACCCGAATTTCATCAATTTTTTTTCATGGTAACTAAGAAAAGTGGCCCGTACGGCGTACGGCGTACGGCGTACGGTGTACGGCGTACGGCGTACGGCGGACAGACAGAAATATTTTTATTGCAGTTTTGGATTCTACATATCTTGAAACGTAAACCATCAAATTTTGAGGGGGGGTAAGAATTTTTTTTTTTCATGCTCGATTCCAATGGTTCATTATTGAAAATAATAAACCAAAATCAGATCTAATCAGTATTTGCGGTTCTCAAACTTCTTAGAATCGAATCTACTTTCATTTGAAAATGGTAACTGTGGTAACTGATATTGTGGAGAAGCCACTTGAAGTCAGCGCTGCTCTACTCCGAGACTCTGCGAACTGGTAATGCGCCTACCTAAGAAGGTTTTACTACTCTGTGTTACACTTCTTTTTCAACTTTGGTTTAAAACATGATCCATGCAAAATTAATTCATTCCACTCTGTTAATGGTTTACCAATCATCTTGTAAACGTCGCTTTTAAGGTAAAAACGCTGCAAAGTCCTTGTCACATGGGTTTATTATTCTATTGGACATACCTACAGACATGTTGGCTGTTTATTTATTGTTTCTTTCATATAGAATAATTGAAATAGCTATTTCTGATGCCACCAATTTTTGACCCCAAAACACGAATTGGGTACGCTCCTTTTGGTTTATTATTTTCAATAATGAACCATTGGAATCGAGCATGAAAAAAAAAATTCTTACCCCCCCTCAAAATTTGATGGTTTACGTTTCAAGGTATGTAGAATCCAAAACTGCAATAAAAATATTTCTGTCTGTCCGCCGTACGCCGTACGCCGTACACCGTACGCCGTACGCCGTACGCCGTACACCGTACGGGCCACTTTTCTTAGTTACCATGAAAAAAAATTGATGAAATTCGGGTTATAGGTTCCGTTCGGCGTCTAGTTGGTCCTCGAAGCTCGACGTTACTGTGAGTCATCTCTAAGGGGTTCAAAATAGGGGTTGAAATTTTCAAAACGCCTATACCATTTTTTTACGTAAATATTTTTACGGTTTTAAATAATTCTTGAACTTGCGAGTTTTTTAAGACCATCCGGAGCATCGTACGTCCAGCCGTTCGTTCACAGTAAGGCCCCGAAGTTTGCACCGACAGGCATTTTCGACTCCAGTGTGAATGAAATTGTATACAATTCAAACCAATTCTCGTAACCAGAGACGCGCCCACAATAGGAATTTGTGAATACGGCCAATCATTGCTAGGGGCCACCTGATTATATTGGCGGAGTATGAAGTCGAGTTGGTTGTTCTGTGATATTATTTAATTTGAAAAATGATGGCTCTTTTGGAGTTTGTTGGTAGGTAGTGAAACTTGAACAAACGTTGAAGTATTATTGATGGGTAAATTATTACTACGGTAAATCATTACTCAACGGTAAATTATTACACAACGGTTCATTATACCATCTACGTAGAAGGGGCTGGAGTTTGTTGGTAGGTACTTTTGCAACTTTTTTCACTCCTCATCAACGATTTCTTTTCAGAACTTCATTATGTGTGTTTCTTTTTGTTAGGTACTGTTTGTCATCGGCAGAATTATTTTAGCAACATTTAACTCGAGATTTAGGTAGGTACCTAGTAACGAGTACGGGGTTAGGTACTAACCTATGGAGGGTCTGCGATCTACATAATTATGCATAGAATAGTACATATTATATTATATAGACGGGTTATCTATACATAGAGCTGTAATCTGTAACAGAAGGGTATTCTATACAAAATAATAAACCGTTGTGCAGGGATTTGCAGCGTTTTTGGTTTATTATTCTGTGAATAATACACCTATGTATTCGCTCAGCAAAAAATTTTTATAACACCCCCTCAAAATTTTTTCTTTTCCGTTTCAAGGTGCGTAGATTCAAAAAATGCAATGTCCGTCCGCCGTACGCCGTCCGCCGTCCGCCGTCCGCCGTACGCCGTCCGCCGTATCACGTGTACAGGCTTCATTTTTGGTCTAAAAAATTCGTTCTTTCGCACACATGCTCCATTTGGGCCCTAGTTGTGTCCCGAAACTTTTCAGCCCGATCGGATTATACCCAGGGGTGTTATGAGTGAAAATGTGTGTAAAAATAGGTACTTTTTGCGTTTTAGCAACATGTTAGTAAAATGAGCTTTTGAGGTATCGTTTTTCATGTTTTTGGGGACGAGAAGACCGAATATGAAGTCGATTTTGACCAAAGACGCGGAAATTGAGGTTTTACCATTGGCTCAGCTCCCAAAATTGGTTTTTTTTTAGTCAAAAACCTGGAAAACTGTCTGAAATCACCATCAATGTGTATACTAACATTAGAAAAAGTGTAAACAGCTGAATCAAGACCATTAAATCGCACTACCAATGATCAAATATGATCTGGGGGGGAAAAAAAAGTGTAGGTACCTATTTCATGTTTTGGGGGCCAAAATTGGTGGAAATCATCAGGAATAGCTAATTCAATCATTCCACATGAAAGAAACAATAAATTTAACTGCCAACAAGAATCTCTAGAACTCCAATAGAATAATAAACCCATGTGACAAGGACTTTGCAGCGTTTTTCAAATTATCTTTGATCATTGATAGTACCGTTTAATCGTCTTGATCCACCTGTTGATACTTTTGGTTTATTATTCTGTGAATAATACACCTATGTATTCGCTCAGCAAAAAAATTTCATAACACCCCCTCAAACTTTTTCCTTTTCCGTTTCAAGGTGCGTAGATTCCAAAAATGCAATGTCCGTCCGCCGTCCGCCGTACGCCGTATCACGTGTACAGGCTTCATTTTCGGTCTAAAAAAGTCGTTCTTTCGCACACATGCTCCATTTGGGCCCTAGTTGTGTCCCGAAACTTTTCAGCCCGATCGGAATATACCCAGGGGTGTTATGAGTGAAAATGTGTGTAAAAATAGGTACTTTTTGAGTTTTAACAATATGTTAGTAACATGAGCTTTTGAAGTATCTTTTTCCATGTTTTTGAGGACGAGAAGACCGAATATGAAGTCGATTTTCACCAAAGACGCGGAAATTGAGGTTTTACCAAAGGTTCAGCTCCCAAAATTGGTTTTTTATGAGTCAAAAACCTGGAAATCACCATCAATGTGTACAATAACATTGGAAAAAGTGTAAACAATGATCAAAGATGATCTTAAAAAAGAAGAAAAAAAAGCGTACCTATTTCATGTTTTGGGGGCCAAAATTGGTGGAAATCATCAGAAATAGCTATTTCAATCATTCCACATGAAAGAAACAATACATTTAACAGCCAACAAAAATCTCTAGAACTCCAATAGAATAATAAACCCATGTTACAAGGACTTTGCAGCGTTTTTCTAGTGTTATTCTACAAATTGATGGTGATTTCAGACGGTTTCCCAGGTTTTTGACTCATAAAAAATCAATTTTGGGAGCTAAACATCTGATACAACCTCAATTTTCCACTCTTTGGTCAAAATCGACTTCATATTCGGTCTTATCGTCCCCAAAAACATGAAAAACGATACCTCAAAAGCTCATTTTACTAACATGTTACTAAAACTCAAAAAGTACCTATTTTTATACAAATTTTCACTCATAACACCCCTGGGTATATTCCGATCGGGCTGAAAAGTTTCGGGACACATCTAGGGCCCAAATGGAGCATGTGTGCGAAAGAACGAATTTTTTAGACCGAAAATGAAGCCTGTACACGTGATACGGCGGACGGACATTGCATTTTGGTTTATTATTCTGTGTCTACACCTATGTATTCGCTCAGCAAAAAATTTTTATAACACCCCCTCAAACTTTTTTCTTTTCCGTTTCAAGGTGCGTAGATTTCAAAAATGCAATGTCCGTCCGGCGTCCGCCGTATCACGTGTACAGGCTTCATTTTCGGTCTAAAAAAGTCGTTCTTTCGCACACATGCTCCATTTGGGCCCTAGTTGTGTCCCGAAACTTTACAGCCCGATCGGAATATACCCAGGGGTGTTATGAGTGAAAATGTGTATAAAAATAGGTACTTTTTGCGTTTTAACAACATGTTAGTAACATGAGCTTTTGAAGTATCTTTTTCCATGTTTTTGAGGACGAGAAGACCGAATATGAAGTCGATTTTGACCAAAGACGCGGAAATTGAGGTTTTACCAAAGGTTCAGCTCCCAAAATTGGTTTTTTATGAGTCAAAATCACCATCAATGTGTACAATAACATTGGAAAAAGTGTAAACAGGTGAATCAAGACCATTAAATGCCACTACCAATGATCAAAGATGATCTTAAAAAAGAAGAAAAAAAAGCGTACCTATTTCATGTTTTGGGGGCCAAAATTGGTGGAAATCATCAGAAATAGCTATTTCAATCATTCCACATGAAAGAAACAATACATTTAACAGCCAACAAAAATCTCTAGAACTCCAATAGAATAATAAACCCATGTGACAAGGACTTTGCAGCGTTTTTCTAGTGTTATTCTACAAATTGATGGTGATTTCAGATAGAGATGTGTCGGTCATGAGTGACCTTGTCTCAAAGACCTTCTCTTTCAAGTGAACTGGTCCCAAATGACCTGCCGAGGGAATTTCGCAGTTCACCCGTACGCGGTTCACTAAGGTTTCCCCCGAGTCTCCGGCCCTTCCATCACAGATCCCACCAACCGGAGCGGTAGCAGGTCACCAGTTCGCCGTTCCTTTTGACAGTTCAGTTCGCCCTTATCTCACTCTTATCTCATCAATCCCACAGTCTTCATTCTTTCCTATCCAGTGCAATAACTCGGGACATTTTTGTTTGTTTTGTGGGTACAAGTATGTTATAGCCCCGCCAATATCGATTGTATCGATTATCTCAAATACATCGATCCTTGTGGTATCGATGACGGCTCAATAATATGGCGTCCCGATGCCTACATCCCGGGTGCCGATATCAACTTTCAAAATGAATACGGGAAGACCATTGTAAGGACACCAAAAAATAAGAGTGACTATAACATACTTGTACCATCTATTCAGAAGTCCCAAACAACCTGCTCATTCACGGGATAGTTTCTGGGATTGTTTATCTTTTTTGAGATGCGAGCGCCAGCGAGCATCCAGATCGCTTGACAATGCGAGCGGCGGAATGGGAACTAAACTTCTTGTACACCCACCTTCTTGTCTGATACACGTCATCGATACCACAAGGATCGATGTATTTGAGATAATCGATACAATCGATATTGGCGGGGCTATAACATACTTGTACCGTTTTGTGTTTTATGAACCATGAGTAAGATTTTTCATACCTACTTTTCTAACTGAAATTTCATTTCTTGTAAAGAGTCATTTTCATAAAGCAACTATCCTGTGATGTGTATTTCATTTGTAGTCCCCAAAAATATGCGATTTTTGTTATTTTCCTAATTTCGTTATTGAAAAATATATCTATTTTTTCTTTATGAGAAAATGGTCGTAGTACTCTTATTGATTCTCCTACTTAACCTTACTAGATAAGCTTTAAAAAATATTTATATGAATACAAGTTTTTACTAAAGCTTCTCTTTAGATAATTCTATGAATTCAGCAGAAAAATGTTAATAAATGAGGCGAGTTGGCCCGTACTGAGAAATTCCTAGCAGGTCGCAGGTCCCGCTCTCACACTACCTGTGGACAAAGTGAACTGGTGACCTTCTCCAACTGAGAGGGAGATTGGGCTCGTACTGAGAAATTCCTAGCAGGTTGGAGGTCCTGCGCATTCACTTCAAAGTGAACTGGTGACCTTCTCCCACTGAACTTGTCTTAGAACTGAGTGACCTGCTGGGAGTCAACTCACTCAGGTGAACTGGGTTTACACACCTCTAATTTCAGACGGTTTCCCAGGTTTTTGACTCATAAAAAATCAATTTTGGGAGCTGAACATCTGATACAACCTCAATTTTCCACTCTTTGGTCAAAATCGACTTCATATTCGGTCTTCTCGTCCCCAAAAACATGAAAAACGATACCTCAAAAGCTCATTTTACTAACATGTTACTAAAACACAAAAAGTACCTATTTTTATACAAATTTTCACTCATAACACCCCTGGGTATATTCCGATCGGGCTGAAAAGTTTCGGGACACATATAGGGCCCAAATGGAGCATGTGTGCGAAAGAACGAATTTTTTAGACCGAAAATGAAGCCTGTACACGTGATACGGCGGACGGACATTGCATTTTGGTTTATTATTCTGTGTCTACACCTATGTATTCGCTCAGCAAAAAATTTTTATAACACCCCCTCAAACTTTTTTCTTTTCCGTTTCAAGGTGCGTAGATTTCAAAAATGCAATGTCCGTCCGCCGTCCGCCGTATCACGTGTACAGGCTTCATTTTCGGTCTAAAAAAGTCGTTCTTTCGCACACATGCTCCATTTGGGCCCTAGTTGTGTCCCGAAACTTTGCAGCCCGATCAGAATATACCCAGGGGTGTTATGAGTGAAAATGTGTGTAAAAATAGGTACTTTTTGCGTTTTAGCAACATGTTAGTAAAATGAGCTTTTGAGGTATCGTTTTCCATGTTTTTGGGGACGAGAAGACCGAATATGAAGTCGATTTTGACCAAAGACGCGGAAATTGAGGTTTTACCAAAGGTTCAGCTCCCAAAATTGGTTTTTTATGAGTCAAAAACCTGGAAATCACCATCAATGTGTACAATAACATTGGAAAAAGTGTAAACAGGTGAATCAAGACCATTAAATGCCACTACCAATGATCAAAGATGATCTTAAAAAAAAAGAAAAAAAGCGTACCTATTTCATGTTTTGGGGGCCAAAATTGGTGGAAATCATCAGGAATAGTTATTTCAATCATTCCACATGAAAGAAACAATACATTTAACAGCCAACAAAAATCTCTAGAACTCCAATAGAATAATAAACCCATGTTACAAGGACTTTGCAGCGTTTTTACACACATTTTCACTCATAACACCCCTGGGTATATTCCGATCGGGCTGCAAAGTTTCGGGACACAACTAGGGCCCAAATGGAGCATGTGTGCGAAAGAACGACTTTTTTAGACCTAAAATGAAGCCTGTACACGTGATACGGCGGACGGCGTACGGCGGACGGCGGACGGCGGACGGCGTACGGCGGACGGACATTGCATTTTTGGAACCTACGCACCTTGAAAGGGAAAAGAAAGAATTTTGAGGGGGCGTTATAAAAATTTTTTGCTGAGCGAATACATAGGTGTATTATTCACAGAATAATAAACCAAATTCCTGCAAATCCCTGTACAACGGTTTATTATTTTGTGGTTTTGGTTTATTATTCTGTGAATAATACACCTATGTATTCGCTCAGCAAACAATTTTTATAACACCCCCTCAAAATTTTTTCTTTTCCGTTTCAAGTTGCGTAGATTCCAAAAATGCAATGTCCGTCCGCCGTATCACGTGTACAGGGTTCATTTTAGGTCTAAAAAATTCGTTCTTTCGCACACATGCTCCATTTGGGCCCTAGTTGTGTCCCGAAACTTTGCAGCCCGATCGGAATATACCCAGGGGAGTTATGAGTGAAAATGTGTGTAAAAATAGGAACTTTTTGCGTTTTAGCAACATGTTGGTAACATGAGCTTTTAAGGTATCGTTTTTCATGTTTTTAGGGACTAGAAGACCGAATATGAAGTCGATTTTGACCAAAGAGTAGAAAATTGAGGTTCTACCAGATGTTCAGCTCCCGAAATTGATTTTTTATGAATCAAAAACCTGGGGAATCCTCTGAAATCACCATCAATTTGTAGAATAACACTGTAAAAAGTGTCAACAGGTGGACCAAGACGGTTAAACGGTACTATCAATGATCAGAAATAATTTATTAAAAAAAAAAAAAAAAAAAAAAAAGAGCGTACCTGGAAACCACCAGAAATAGCTATTTCAATTATTATATATGAAGGAAATCTATACATATAATAAAACAGTGTCTGTTTGTTTGTTTGTTTGTTTGTCTCGGCATCAATTGAGAACGGCTGAACGTAGAAAGTTGCGGCTGGTACCATTTGACGCAGAATTTATCTGGGAAGGTTTATGAAAAATCCGCATTTGAATCTGTCCATCCGTTGAAACGCTATGAATGAAATACTACTAAAAAACGTGTTATAATCACTTCTATGAGGACGTTTATGCTTATAATAACTTTGAACGGTTGGACGTAAATCCGATTGCAATTAGATTCTGGATTCAGCTCGACGAGTACATTCAAGTGGTACTTCAATCAGGATGTTAGTGGGGGGGAGGGGGTACAGGTTATGAGAGGGGGGGGGGGGGTCTACAGAAATTTCAAAACTACTTGACCAATTGGAGTGCAACTTTGGGAATTTGTTGTGTGAACATTGAGGAATGTTTCCAACCAGGTAGGGAGGGTTCATAGGATACGGTGGAGGGGGGGGGGGGGTTAAAGGCAGTTAGTCCAAATAGAGAGGTGGTATGTCAATCCTGAGGTGGTATCTGTTATGAGTGGGGCCTGTCCTAAAGGGGGTGTCTGTTCTACCGTTGCGAAGCGCGTACACAGCTAGTAATAAATAAACAGCCAACATGTCTGTAGGTATGTCCAATAGAATAATAAACCCATGTGACAAGGACTTTGGAGCGTTTTGGTTTATTATTCTGTGAATAACACACCTATGTATTCGCTCAGCAAAAAATTTTTATAACACCCCCTCAAACTTTTTTCTTTTACGTTTCAAGGTGCATAGATTCCAAAAATGCAATGTCCGTCCGCCGTCCGCCGTCCGCCGTACGCCGTATCACGTGTACAGGCTTCATTTTAGATCTAAAAAAGTCGTTCTTTCGCACACATGCTCCATTTGGGTTCTAGTTGTGTCCCGAAACTTTTCAGCTCGATCGGAATATACCCAGGGGTGTTATGAGTGAAAATGTGTGTAAAGATAGGTACTTTTTACGTTTTAGCAACATATTGGTAACATGAGCTTCTGAGATATCGTTTTCTATGTTTTTGGGGACGAGAAGACCGAATATGAAGTAGATTTTGACCAAAGAGTGGAAAATTGAGTTCTACCAAATGTTCAGCTCCCAGAATTGATTTTTTATGAGTGAAAAACCTGGGAAATCGTCTGAAATCACCATCAGTTTGTATAATAACACTGGAAAAAGTGTCAAGACGTGGTTCAGGACGATTAAATGGCACTACCAATGATCAAAGATAGTTTAAAATAAAAGAAAAAAAAGAGCGTACCTAATTTGTGTTTTGGGGGCCAAAATTAATGGAAACCATCAGAAATAGCTATTTCGATTATTACGCATGAAAGAAACAATTAATGAACAGCCAACCTTTCTGTCCAATAGAATAATAAACCCATGTGACAAGGACTTTGCAGCGTTTTTACATCGCTGTGTGCTGTTGACGCGGAACACTACACAACGTAACTGTCTTGTCTCTGCCCAGCTGAAATGTAAGCACCCACTCGCCCCATCGAAGTAGCTCGGCCGAGTACTCCACCGACTACTCGGCCGAGTACTCCACCGACTACTCGGCCGAGCCACTCGGTAGGCTACGGGATCTTCGGACGAGCGAAGGAGAGACGCGTACTTCCGTTAGCGCTCCGACGACCGGTTAGTGGGAGCCGTTGAGGCAGCGGACGTCTCTCAGTCATCCTCAGTAGCTCGTCCGTAAAGGGTGCTCTGTAGATGGTTACGTACCCTATACGGACGATGACGGAGAGACGTGCACTGCCTCGACGTCTCCGTTAACCGGTTGACGGGGAGGTGAACGTAGTACCTAAACGTCTCTCCGTTGCTCGTTCATAAAGGGCGTGTGTTTCTATGGGGGCATCCACAACGGAAAGGCAATGGAGGATTGCGTTTCCTCATCCTGTCCGTTAACCATCCGCCTTGATTCCATACAATCACGGATCATTGAAGGAAGGGCACGGAAGCATTAAGGACGGTGAAGGGTGGGCTGGAGAAAACCTAGGGAGAGTCCAGGGATATTCACGGGAATATCATGGATGGGCTACGGGGAGGCGATCGAGTGTTACGGGTTAGTCAAGGGTGGGGCTACGACGACCCGTACAAACACCCACGGGCGTGCGATGGAACGTTGAAGGATTAACCAACGGAAATCACTACACTTATACGGGGATTTTCGGAGTACTCCCGTGAAAATGATCATCCGTTGATTTTGCCGAAATAGTACACCACGGAAACCGCGGGTGTTTCCGTTGACGATCCTTCAACAAGCGGGTTACGGATAAATTTATAGAGTGCATCCGTAACCGCATAATATTTACGGATGCACAACTTCTGAGGGTGATTCCGTGAACTGTCATTTAATGCCAATCTACGGGGGCGCTACCGTTGTTTTTGGTTTATTATTCTGTGAATAATACACCTATGTATTCGCTCAGCAAAAAAATTTTATAACACCCCCTCAAACTTTTTTCTTTTCCGTTTCAAGGTGCGTAGATTCCAAAAATGCAATGTCCGTCCGCCGTACGCCGTATCACGTGTACCGGCTTCATTTTAGATCTAAAAAAGTCGTTCTTTCGCACACATGCTCCATTTGGGCCCTAGTTGTGTCCCGAAACTTTTCAGCCCGATCGGAATATACCCAGGGGTGTTATGAGTGAAAATGCGTGAAAAAATAGGTACTTTTTGCGTTTTAGCAACATGTTAGTAAAATGAGCTTTTGAGGTATCGTTTTCTATGTTTTTTGGAACGAGAAGACCGAATATGAAGTCGATTTTGACCAAAGACGCGGAGATTGAGGTTTTACCATTGGTTCAGCTCCCAAAATTGATTTTTTTTAGTCAAAAACCTGGAAAACTGTCTGAAATGACCATCAATGTGTATACGAACATTAGAAAAAGTGTAAACAGCAGAATCAAGACCATTAACTCGCACTACCAATGATCAAAGATGATCTGGGGAAAAAAAAAGTGTACCTATTTCATGTTTTGGGGGCCAAAATTGGTGGAAATCATCAGAAATAGCTAATTCAATCATTCCACATGAAAGAAACAATAAATTTAACTGCCAACAAGAATCTCTAGAACTCCAATAGAATAATAAACCCACGTGACAAGGACTTTGCAGCGTTTTTGGTTTATTATTCTGTGAATAATACACCTATGTATTCGCTCAGCAAAAAAATTTTATAACATCCCCTTAAAATTTTTTCTTTTCCGTTTCAAGGTGTGTAGATTTCAAGGTACTTAGGTATTATACGGAGGCCACTAGTTTTGAGGGGGTATATACCTAAGTATAGGTATACAATGTAGGTACACCTAATATCTCTAAGTAGGTATTACTAGACCTACCGGTGGCTCACCAGAAATCAATAATATTTTTGCTAGTATTGGTTAGTAAATATGGTTCTTTTCGGTTATACCCCCCCCCCCCCCAGTCAAGAGCCCACCGTCCCAGCTCTACTTGTCTTGTTTTCTGGTATTTTATACCTAACATTACATTCCACTAATCTATTCAGAAGTCCCAAACAACCTGCTCATTCACGGGATAGTTTCTGGGATTGTTTATCTTTTTTGAGATGCGAGCGCTAGCGAGCATCCAGATCGCTTGACAATGCGAGCGGCAGCGAGCAGTAGGTACTTTTCGGTAGATACTTTTCGGTTAGTGGAATGAAATGGAACGCTCGGCTCACAACAATACTAGAATAGTTCTACTACAACATCTATAACAATTTAACCTTCTGTAAGTGCCGCGGCGCGTTTCGTAATGGTGGCCTCCGTTTAATACTCAAGTACCGATTTCAAAAATGCAATGTCCGTCCGCCGTCCGCCGTACGCCGTATCACGTCTACAGGCTTCATTTTCGGTCTAAAAAAATCGTTCTTTCGCACACATGCTTTATTTGGGCCCTAGTTGTGTCCCGAAACTTTTCAGCCCGATCGGAATATACCCAGGGGTGTTATGAGTGAAAATGTGTATAAAAATAGGTACTTTTTGCGTTTTAGTAACATGTTAGTAAAATGAGCTTTTGAGGTATAGTATTCCATGTTTTTGGGGACGAGAAGACCGAATATGAAGTCGATTTTGACCAAGGAGTGGAAAATTGAGGTTTCACCAGATGTTCAGCTCCCAAAATTGATTTTTTATGAGTCAAAAACCTGCGAAATCGTCTGAAATCACCATCAATTTGTATAATAACACTAGAAAAAGTGTCAACACGTGGATCAAGACGATTAAATGGTACAATCAATGATCAAGGGTAATTTGAAGAAGAAAAAAAAACGCTGCAAAGTCCTTGTCACATGGGTCTATTATTCTACTGGACACATGTACAGAAATTTTGGCTGTTCATTTATGGTTTCTTTCATGCGTAATAATCGAAATAGCTATTTCTGATGGTTTCCATTAATTTTGGCCCCTAAAACACAAATTAGGTACGCTCCTTTAAGGTTTATTATTCTGTGAATAACACACCTATGTATTCGCTCGGCAAACAATTTTTATAACAGCCCCTCAAATTTTTCTCTTTTCCGTTTCAAGGTGCGTAGATTCCAAAAACGCTGCAAAGTCCTTGTCACATGGGTTTATTATTCTATTGGAGTTCTAGAGATTCTTGTTGGCTGTTAAATTTATTGTTTCTTTCATGTGGAATGATTGAAATAGCTATTTCTGATGATTTCCACCAATTTTGGGCCCCAAAACATGAAATAGGTACGCTTTTTTTTCTTTTTTTTTTAGATCATCTTTGATCATTGGTAGTGGCATTTAATGGTCTTGATTCACCTGTTTACACTTTTTCCAATGTTATTATACACATTGATGGTGATTTCAGACAGTTTTCAAGGTTTTTGACTCATAAAAAACCAATTTTGGGAGCTGAAACTTTGGTAAAACCTCAATTTCCGCGTCTTTGGTCAAAATTGACATCATATTCGGTCTTCTCGTCCCCAAAAACATGAAAAAAGATACCTCAAAAGCTCATTTTACTAACATGTTGCTAAAACGCAAAAAGTACCTATTTTTACACAAATTTTCACTCATAACACCCCTGGGTATATTCCGATCGGGCTGAAAAGTTTCGGGACACAACTAGGGCCCAAATGGAGCATGTGTGCGAAAGAACGACTTTTTTAGACAGAAAATGAAGCCTGTACACGTGATACGGCGTACGGCGGACGGCGTACGGCGTACGGCGGACGGCGGACGGACATTGCATTTTTGGAATCTACGCACCTTGAAACGGAAAAGAAAAAATTTTGAGGGGGTGTTATAAAAATTTTTTGCTGAGCGAATACATAGGTGTATTATTCACAGAATAATAAACCAAAAGGAGCGTAGTACCTAATTCAAGTTCTGGGGGCCAAAATTTGTGGAAACCACCAGAAATAGCTATTTCAATTAATTTACATGAAAGAAAAAATAAATAAACAGCCAGCATTTCTGTAGACCAATAAAATAATAGAATAATAAACCCATGTGACATGGACTTTGCAGCGTTTTTTTTAAAGGAAAACGCTCCTTTTGGTTTATTATTCTGCGAATAATACACCTATGTATTCGCTCAGCAAAAAATATTTATAACACCCCCTCAAAATTCTTCCTTTTCCGTTTCAAGGTGCGTAGATTCCAAAAATGCAATGTCCGTCCGCCGTATCACGTGTACAGGCTTCATTTTCGGTCTAAAAAATTCGTTCTTTCGCACACATTCTCCATTTGGGCCCTAGTTGTGTCCCGAAACTTTGCAGCCCGATCAGAATATACCCAGGGGTCTTATGGG
Organism: Leptopterna dolabrata; assembly: GCA_954871275.1. Classification (NCBI taxonomy): domain Eukaryota; kingdom Metazoa; phylum Arthropoda; class Insecta; order Hemiptera; family Miridae; genus Leptopterna; species Leptopterna dolabrata. The sequence goes on along the minus strand of OX940986.1, from coordinate 30,921,728 downwards.
TGAAAATGTGTACAAAAATAGGTACTTTTCGTGTTTTAGTAACATGTTAGTAAAATGAGCTTTTGAGGTATCGTTTTCCATGTTTTTGGGGACGAGAAGACCGAAAATGAAGTCGATTTTGACCAAGGAGTGGAAAATTGAGATTGTACCAGATGTTCAGCTCCCAAAATTGATTTTTTATGAGTCAAAAACCTGGGAAATCGTCTGAAATCACCATCAATTTGTAGAATAACACTAGGAAAAGTATCAACACGTGGATCAAGACGATTAAATGGCACTAACAACGATCAAAGATAATTTGAAAAAAAAAAAGAAAAAAAAGGAGCGTACCTAATTCAAGTTTTGGGGGCCAAAATTGGTGGAAACCACCAGAAACAGCTATTTCAATTATTTTACATGAAAGGAACAATAAATGAACAGCCAACATATCTGTAGGTACGTCCAATAGAATAATAAACCCATGTGACAAGGACTTTGCAGCGTTTTGGAATCTACGCACCTTGAAACGGAAAAGATAAAATTTTGAGGGGGGTGTTATAAAATTTTTTTGCTGAGCGAATGGATAGGTGTATTATTCAAAGAATAATAAACCAATACAGCTAATTTCTCACTCGTTTCATTGTTTTGAGTGTTCACCTAACATCGAAACATTAGCTAAAACATAAACAGGTACTGCTCATTGCAGATAATGCATGGAGGCAGGCAGTGAAGGAAAGGATTGCAGGAAACGTGGTATCTTTTAACTTTGTTACTTTTGTAAAACAGTTCCACGGATGAGGAAAGGACAGGACTTGACCCAAAAGTTCCTTTCAATCTTGGAAGGGAGATGATCAATTTTGGTTATCCATACCTCCTTACCGCACCACTCGCCCGGGTTGCTAAAAGCATAAGATCGAAGGAGAATGCAATGACAATTCTGTCAACAGCTGAACCACTCGTAGCTACTGGCGCTTCTGAACATCAGTAGCCATTTCAGGAAACACCTTCATGTTTTCCTTACATTTGTAATCCAACTGGTATTAACGATGTTTGCATTTAATAACAATAACTCCTTCCCATTCCGACTCCTCCCGACTTACAAATGTACCCACCCTCCGACTAGTTAGGTTATTACCATATCGAATAACATAAATAACCGGTGTAACCTTTCAACCGAGCCAACAGGTAGCCTTATTCACGAGTAACAAGGAACGAAGGAATTGAAATTTATCGTTATGATATTCCGACTTCGTTTGACCGAGGGGATTGCTTCCTCTCATTGGGGAATCATTGACTATTAAATGCGTGTTCCTAATCACCATAAATATTTTTTTCCCCTTATTTGTATATCGTTAAATTGCTTCGGCGAAGGAGGAGCTACCGGGATTGGTGGGAGCTGAAGGACGTTCTTTTCTAATTGGAATCCCCTGGGGGGAAAAATATTTGGCCGTCCAGCTGATGTT